>JAHPZR010016168.1:7500-25219 GCA_019787425.1 Platygyra sinensis | reverse complement strand
ATCTGCGTTTGTAGGATCTCGATTGATCGGTCGATCGCGCGTGGGCTCATCTTTACTCTGGGATTCGATCAGAAAAAGCCCTGATTTTGTCGTCTTCATCGATCACGATGTGAAGGAAAGGTAATGCAGAGAATTGTGAGACAGAAGAACGTTCGATGTCCAGCATTTATATCGAAAATATGAGCGAAATTCCGCTTTAAGCGTTTCTTCGGTCGCCTGGTCAGAGATCCGAACGCCTCGAGAGCTCGCGTAAACTGAAGCCCATTGGATTATTTACCCATGCTGCATTTCGGACCGTGTCCAACCTCCTCTGGCCTGTCATTATGTATATTTTATTCATGTTCTTGTTTTACATATATTGTTTCTGGTGGCCTTTACCACCAGGGAAGTTCATTCCTGTTGCTAGGTCTTCCAGCAGCTATTTATTTATATGTTTGTATGTACATATATTTATCTGCTGTAAAATTATTAAGTAAAGTAAAGTACAAATCCTTTGTAACATAACACCTTCATATGCTGAAAGGCGAGAGTCACGTTTAGCGTAATTAAAGTCGGTTGTTATGTAACAGTAGATGACGGCGGTAACTATATCACGTTTCACGAGCTGAACGGTTGGGTAAAGATAAACAAGATAACAAACGCGCAGTCCGACAGTGTGAGTAACCGTCAAAAACCCTTTTAACATACGTAAATTTATATTCGTTTGAAAGGTCAAGTTACTTTTTTTCTTAGACGTAAACAAACCTCTCGGATTACAACACGCTATCATTGAATCACGCAACTTGTACTGTTCACCTTCGCTATGTGACAAATAAAAACGATGGCAAAGTGGAATCGATCACGCAACTTATGATCTGTTGACTCGTCAAAATACTAAAAATCCAGAGCTTTGTAGCGTGCGCTGTGGAGATGAATTTGGCTTGGAATTTTACTGGAACGGAGCGCTTAACCCTGTACTACGATTCTGTGGAGGAATTGGGGCGGCTGGCATGCTTTAAGTGTCTTTTTTTCTCTTCGAGAAGGAGTGACTTTAAAACCGAGTATGTAGCTT
The DNA here is from genome assembly GCA_019787425.1 of Platygyra sinensis. Lineage (NCBI taxonomy): Eukaryota > Metazoa > Cnidaria > Anthozoa > Scleractinia > Merulinidae > Platygyra > Platygyra sinensis. Next base: position 24,168 of record JAHPZR010016168.1, on the reverse strand, counting down.
TTACTCTTCTTACGAGAGGAAACACAAAAAGGGATAAACCGCTTAAAAGGTTTCGGATCGTGCTGAAACGCAAGATGACTATAGAAAAGACAACAAGGCATTGAGGTCAGTTATTTTTATTACACTGAAAATTTACTAAAATTTAGGCTAAAATGTCCATTGACGTTTGTCGTGTGTCATTGCTGATGTTATCAAAAAGCTCTATGTTCACCTCGTTGGACCTCTCAAGTGTGGTCTACTTATCAGGCTTATTTAAGCGATATGGCAGAGGCTGTACAACGTCGGGCGACTAAGCTCATGGTTGGGAATAGGATTTCTTACAAAGAATGTTTGAATGAGACTGGTCTAATGTAGCTATCTTCTAGACGAATCTATTTACTCTTCATTTTTTTCATTCAAATGCCTGCATAGTTGTTATGGCCTCGATATCTCTAATTATTATTCAACACTATCCAAATATGGTCATGATGCCCTCGATATCTGTCATCCGTAGGTAACAGATATCCGGCGATATACGTAGCTTCGTAGGTGGGAAGAAAAAGTGAAGTGAAAAAATGTTGACAGAAAGGTTTAAAAAGGTTACGAGCTTGGAAATCAATTTTGTTATCAATTTGTTGAATAATAAAACAATTATCCTGCTCAATCTCGCGGAATATCGTCTGATTTTAGCCGACTCGGCCTACGGCCTCGTCGGCTAAGTATCAGACGATATTCCGCGCAATTCCGCAGGATAATTGTTAATTATCTGCAGTTTTACAATCTGAACATGAACCCGATATTTTGAGGAACACTGAACTAACTTTTAAACAAACTATGGAAGAACAGAATTATTTAGGTCGTCTTTTTTTCCTAGAGTTGCTCGTTTTTGGAATAATTTACCTATATCTATTAGGAAGAGGGAATCACAAATCAATGTTCAAAAAAGACCTAAGACTCTACTGTTTTGCTACTGATAGCAGAGATTTAATGTAATTGTTATTTAATTTCAGTCAGCATTATTTTTGTAACGCATAATATTTTACTACATTCGTTTTATAATACTGCCTGTCATTATGTATATTTTATTCATGTTCTTATTTTACATATATTGTTTCTGGTGGCCTTTATCACCAGGGAAGTTCATTCCTGTTGCTAGGTCTTCCAGCAGCTATTTATTTATATGTTTGTATGTACATATATTTATCTGCTGTAAAATTATTAAGTAAAGTAAAGTACAAACCCTTTGTAACATAACACCTTCATATGCTGAAAGGCGAGAGTCACGTTTCGCATAATTAAAGTCGGTTGTTATGTAACAGTAGATGACGGCAGTAACTATATCACGATTCACGAGCTCAACGTTTGCGTAAAGATTAAAAAGATAACAAACGCGCAGTCGGACAGTGTGAGTAACCGTGAGTTTTAAAGCGCGGTACCATATCGGAAACTTGAACGCTCTAAAGAAGCTAACCATTAACCCCTTGCATTAACCCTAACCCTAATCAGTATTTTCAGTGCTTAGGCCTATAATCAGTAATTTGTTTACTTTCGAAGGGGTTATTCAATGCGCTATAAAGGTATTACGTCTGGCCATGATGGAACACGCTGACGGTGATAAATGTAAGATCGTGTTTACTTCGCTAGAAGCAATGATGGAATTTTCTGGGGAAAAAAAGTTAAAACTCAGTCTTAGTCGTGAAAAACCCTTTTAACATATGTAAATTGATAGTCGTTTGAAAGGTCAAGGTATTTTATCCTTAGACATAAACAAAATTCTCCGATTACAAGTAACGCTAGACCCGTCTCATGCAAAGAATGTTTCCATATCTGAAACCGCCCTCTCCCTATTCACGTACACTTGCATGAAATTTCTAAGTTTCTTGACACAGAGACTTAGTTTCTGCTCAACAAATGTTGTCAAAGTGCAAGTCTCTTCAATTTTAAAGGAAAAAAAAATTTGTTGTGCCGAGGTAGATTTGAACCTGGGGCGCTAGCACGGCAATCTTCCACCCTAACCACTAGACCACCGAGGAAACAATTTAAAAGATGGTTAGGACTTGTTGCCATATCTCAAACCGCCCTTGGATACCTTGTGATGCGTACACAAAGTAAATACTGATTATAGGCCTAAGCACTGAAAATACTGATTAGGGTTAGGGTTAATGCAAGGGATTAATGGTTAGTAGACTGCAAAACAGTCGTTTTCGGACGTTTTCGGAAGGCGCGAAGCGCCGTAAGCATGATCCTCGCTTCAGACCTTTCGTTCGAATATGGACCGTCGCAAAAAATACGACTGTTTTGCAGTCTAAATGGTTAGCTTCTTTATAGTGTTCGGGTTTTCGATATGCTACTTAAATTAAACCATCTGCCGGTAGTGTTTCCTCGGTGGTCTAGTGGTTAGGGTGGAAGATTGCCGTGCTAGCGCCCCAGGTTCAAATCTACCTCGGCACAACAAATTTTTTTTTCCTTTAAAATTGAAGAGACTTGCACTTTGACAACATTTGTTGAGCAGAAACTAAGTCTCTGTGTCAAGAAACTTAGAAATTTCATGCAAGTGTACGTGAATAGGGAGAGGGCGGTTTCAGATATGGAAACATTCTTTGCATGAGACGGGTCTAGCGTTACTTGTAATCGGAGAATTTTGTTTATGTCTAAGGATAAAATACCTTGACCTTTCAAACGACTATCAATTTACATATGTTAAAAGGGTTTTTCACGACTAAGACTGAGTTTTAACTTTTTTTCCCCAGAAAATTCCATCATTGCTTCTAGCGAAGTAAACACGATCTTACATTTATCACCGTCAGCGTGTTCCATCATGGCCAGACGTAATACCTTTATAGCGCATTGAATAACCCCTTCGAAAGTAAACAAATTACTGATTATAGGCCTAAGCACTGAAAATACTGATTAGGGTTAGGGTTAATGCAAGGGGTTAATGGTTAGCTTCTTTAGAGCGTTCAAGTTTCCGATATGGTACCGCGCTTTAAAACTCACGGTTACTCACACTGTCCGACTGCGCGTTTGTTATCTTTTTAATCTTTACGCAAACGTTGAGCTCGTGAATCGTGATATAGTTACTGCCGTCATCTACTGTTACATAACAACCGACTTTAATTATGCGAAACGTGACTCTCGCCTTTCAGCATATGAAGGTGTTATGTTACAAAGGGTTTGTACTTTACTTTACTTAATAATTTTACAGCAGATAAATATATGTACATACAAACATATAAATAAATAGCTGCTGGAAGACCTAGCAACAGGAATGAACTTCCCTGGTGATAAAGGCCACCAGAAACAATATATGTAAAATAAGAACATGAATAAAATATACATAATGACAGGCAGTATTATAAAACGAATGTAGTAAAATATTATGCGTTACAAAAATAATGCTGACTGAAATTAAATAACAATTACATTAAATCTCTGCTATCAGTAGCAAAACAGTAGAGTCTTAGGTCTTTTTTGAACATTGATTTGTGATTCCCTCTTCCTAATAGATATAGGTAAATTATTCCAAAAACGAGCAACTCTAGGAAAAAAAGACGACCTAAATAATTCTGTTCTTCCATAGTTTGTTTTAAAAGTTAGTTCAGTGTTCCTCAAAATATCGGGTTCATGTTCAGATTGTAAAACTGCAGATAATTAACAATTATCCTGCGGAATTGCGCGGAATATCGTCTGATACTTAGCCGACGAGGCCGTAGGCCGAGTCGGCTAAAATCAGACGATATTCCGCGAGATTGAGCAGGATAATTGTTTTATTATTCAACAAATTGATAACAAAATTGATTTCCAAGCTCGTAACCTTTTTAAACCTTTCTGTCAACATTTTTTCACTTCACTTTTTCTTCCCACCTACGAAGCTACGTATATCGCCGGATATCTGTTACCTACGGATGACAGATATCGAGGGCATCATGACCATATTTGGATAGTGTTGAATAATAATTAGAGATATCGAGGCCATAACAACTATGCAGGCATTTGAATGAAAAAAATGAAGAGTAAATAGATTCGTCTAGAAGATAGCTACATTAGACCAGTCTCATTCAAACATTCTTTGTAAGAAATCCTATTCCCAACCATGAGCTTAGTCGCCCGACGTTGTACAGCCTCTGCCATATCGCTTAAATAAGCCTGATAAGTAGACCACACTTGAGAGGTCCAACGAGGTGAACATAGAGCTTTTTGATAACATCAGCAATGACACACGACAAACGTCAATGGACATTTTAGCCTAAATTTTAGTAAATTTTCAGTGTAATAAAAATAACTGACCTCAATGCCTTGTTGTCTTTTCTATAGTCATCTTGCGTTTCAGCACGATCCGAAACCTTTTAAGCGGTTTATCCCTTTTTGTGTTTCCTCTCGTAAGAAGAGTAAAAGCTACATACTCGGTTTTAAAGTCACTCCTTCTCGAAGAGAAAAAAAGACACTTAAAGCATGCCAGCCGCCCCAATTCCTCCACAGAATCGTAGTACAGGGTTAAGCGCTCCGTTCCAGTAAAATTCCAAGCCAAATTCATCTCCACAGCGCACGCTACAAAGCTCTGGATTTTTAGTATTTTGACGAGTCAACAGATCATAAGTTGCGTGATCGATTCCACTTTGCCATCGTTTTTATTTGTCACATAGCGAAGGTGAACAGTACAAGTTGCGTGATTCAATGATAGCGTGTTGTAATCCGAGAGGTTTGTTTACGTCTAAGAAAAAAAGTAACTTGACCTTTCAAACGAATATAAATTTACGTATGTTAAAAGGGTTTTTGACGGTTACTCACACTGTCGGACTGCGCGTTTGTTATCTTGTTTATCTTTACCCAACCGTTCAGCTCGTGAAACGTGATATAGTTACCGCCGTCATCTACTGTTACATAACAACCGACTTTAATTACGCTAAACGTGACTCTCGCCTTTCAGCATATGAAGGTGTTATGTTACAAAGGATTTGTACTTTACTTTACTTAATAATTTTACAGCAGATAAATATATGTACATACAAACATATAAATAAATAGCTGCTGGAAGACCTAGCAACAGGAATGAACTTCCCTGGTGGTAAAGGCCACCAGAAACAATATATGTAAAACAAGAACATGAATAAAATATACATAATGACAGGCCAGAGGAGGTTGGACACGGTCCGAAATGCAGCATGGGTAAATAATCCAATGGGCTTCAGTTTACGCGAGCTCTCGAGGCGTTCGGATCTCTGACCAGGCGACCGAAGAAACGCTTAAAGCGGAATTTCGCTCATATTTTCGATATAAATGCTGGACATCGAACGTTCTTCTGTCTCACAATTCTCTGCATTACCTTTCCTTCACATCGTGATCGATGAAGACGACAAAATCAGGGCTTTTTCTGATCGAATCCCAGAGTAAAGATGAGCCCACGCGCGATCGACCGATCAATCGAGATCCTACAAACGCAGATAGATGTTTACAACTATTTCCTCTACATATCCTGCCACTTTGTAACGTATGGCAACACTTGAATACCTGTGCTTCCCGAGTAATGCAGGTTTACGCTTCTCATCGAATTGCCTTGAATAAGTCGCGACTGAAAATTTGAGGTCACCTAATAAGCTTGAATGCAAATTGCTTATATTTACTTCAGGCTGTCTGTTGTTTACATTTCATTATACGTTTATGGCTCAAATGTTCTACTTTATTATTTTACAGTGAACTCAAGAAACACTGTTTATGTACTGCGCCAACATGTCATATGTATCATTGCCTGAGATATAGTTATTATTAACAGAAGTTAGTAACATTAAGGACTGTGCAAGGAGTTTACTAGTAAAGATCTGTTTGCAAGTAAAGATATTTTTTTTTCAGTGATGTCATAGTTACTAGTGTGTAGGCTTTTGCAATACTGTACCTAAATCTGGTCATGGAAACCTTACCATGTACATGCATGTCATGATGATGTGAGGTAGTGCACAATTTTAGGTATACCCTTTGCCTTGGATTTTTTACATTGTTGTAAACTGACATATTCCCCATAACTCAAAAAAATTGCAAAGTCAATCAAGCAAGTTACAAAAAGTCAAGGTGACCAAATCAATGGGCATTTAACTTGGGGGAGGGTTACCGGGGTATGACAAGAATTGTATGTTTTGTTAAATGCAGTTAAGCTTGGGCAGCCTCTGGCAGTAAAACAGCCCAGATTTCAAAATATTATGTCTTTAATGTTGAAACCAAGTTGAGACTAGGCTGCCATACTACACAAATGTTTTAAAGTGGTCACTTCTCTTCTAAATAAAAACCTTAATCTCTCCTTGGAGAGAACAGAACATGAAATAAAAATAAATGGCTGATAAATTCTCTGCAATCAGTGACCAGCATTCTCATATTCAAGGCCAAATATATATATAGAGAGAGAAAAAAGACAACATGAGGTTCATCACTTTACTTGTATTTCAGGATTCTAAATTGATTTTTGTGTCTAGTTTTACCTAAGAAATTATAACCTTTTGAAAGGAACCTATTGTAATGCAATGTTTGACCATTACTGACTGTTGACTGGATTCCCATTGTCTTTGCTTCATGCTATAAAGTCAATGGAGAATAGTCACCATAACGATTAATAGTTTTGAGATTTTAGCAGTGTTTGAAAATAAAAACTTGAGATGACTATTGTTAAGTGCTCATGTGGGGTCTTGATTACCTTGACAATTTGGGCTAGACTTTTAGGGAAACATCCATCACCATTTAGTAATTCTGGGCAATCAGACAAGTATTGATTTCAAACCTGGCCTTGTACTAACCTGCGATCAGGCGTCCCTTATGTCGCGGTGGGAAGGTACGCCTGATACAATTACTTGACTATTTGTCTGTTGCTAGTCCAGAATCTGGACTTTTCTCTGATTGGTCAAGAAACAAAAAGGTACTTAGAACTGAGCCATGATTGGTTACATTTGTGGCGGTGTAGTTACCGGTAAAAAAAAATCCCGCGTGCTGACGAATGACATCATGACGTCTGACGAGGCGAGCGAAGAGAGCGAGTTTTTGTCAGCTTTAAATGCTTCTCTTCAGAGTTTTGTTCATAAAACTCTCAATGATGAACAAATAGAATGCATTCATAGAATCGCATGCCATGGGAGAGATGTTTTGGCGGTGCTACCGACGGGATTAGGCAAGAGCGCTATTTATGTATTGCCACCGTTTTCGTTTTCGTTTATACGCGACTTTCGAAAACAAAACACCCACGGAAACCTTTTTTAAAATTTCCGTCAATCATACATGTTATCGACAGATCGGATCAAAATCCACCAATCACAGCCCGCTAGCATGACGTAAAGAAGGTTTGAAGGTCACACTAATGGCTGCGATTGGTGGATTTCGATCCGATCTGTCGATAACACGGAAGACTTCCGGTAATTCTGACATTCGCGCTGACAGATATTTTAATTAGGGGGCGGCAGACAAATAGTCAAGTAATTGTATCAGGCGTACCTTCCCGCCGCGACCAAAAATATAAGGGACGCCTGATCGCAGGTTAGCCTTGTACCAATATGAGGTACAGTACATGTAGGTACTTAACACATGCACATGCGCAAAACAGATGGCAACAAACAAATATCTCCACATTACAGAAATAAAACAATCCAGAGCAATCTTTAATTGAAGTATATTATCAACATTTATCTTACAGCCTGAAACTGGCAGTCAAGAAATGCATCATAGAATATTACATTAAAAACCCTGATATGCTAATAATTTGGAGCAAATTTTTCCAAAACATGAAAGTAAATAATTGATATTGGAAGCTGTTTCCCTCTCAAGGCGAGCTCATCAAGCATACTCAGAGCTACATTGTAGAAACAGCATATGAATAAGGGTTGTCTTCATTCCACAGCTCCTGATTACAACACTGGTTATGAATTAACATTCATGGTAATCATTTCTTAATCACTTGTGTATACTCTGATACCTGTTGAGAAGAATTGCAAAGAAACATTGACCTATGTGTACAAGTACTTTTAAATATCACAGAAACAATAAATGAATTGCTTGAACAACTGGATAATTTGTTGTTAATTTTCCCTCATCATAAAGAGGCAACGTTTCCATGAATTAACGTTAACCCGTAAAAATACAGCAATCTACCTGGCAACAGACATAAAAATAATAACATCAATGCAACCTAACAACTGCAAGGAAAACAAAGCGAGTTTAAGAATACAAACACCACGAAACAACTAGGTTTCCCTTAGTGTTTGGCGGTTGTGCTGTCCTTTTTACTGCCAAAAAATCTCAAACTCTGGACGAATACATGTACACAGATGTATAGCAGGAAAACGGTGAGAGGTGCGACATCTTAAAAACAAACTATAACTATTCTTGATTGAAAACTCCATTGGTTCGGAACAAGAAATAATTCAATATGTGATATTACCAGGTAAAATCAAGAAAAGTAGTTAAATTTGCTTTTCTTAAGCCAGGAGATTACGCGGACTGCACGCACAATTTCGCGGGTTCTTCGTGACATTTCATAGCGTGAGAGGCAAATAGCGGCAAAAATCCACCAACTTCAACATCGTATAATTCACTAACCAGAGGGGCGCTTAGGGGCGCCTGATCATTTTCTATTAGGAAATTAACTTACTTTGGAACGGATATTAATTTTGAAGTCTGACAAGTTTGGGTTTGGAGAGAAATCGAGAAAATGTAACATCAACTCAAATTTCACGAAGCGTAACAAAGGCCGACAGTGAAGCACCGAGGTCAAGTCGTAACTTGTCTTAGAAATCAAGTATAGAGTCAAGATGTTTCCAGCAACTAGCCCAGTGCCAACTCGAACTTGTCCTGTGGGTTTGAAGTCGCAAAGCTAAAAACAAGTAGGTAAAAATGATCAATATTGATACTCACCTCTTCCTAGAAGCCCGCCATGTTGACTTCATGCCCACGATAAAAGAGAGTTCGTGATTCGCTAATAAGACCAACCATGATGCCTTTCAGACCGTGTCCAACCTCCTCTGATGACAGGCAGTATTATAAAACGAATATAGTAAAATATTATGTGTGACAATACTAATGCTGACTGAAATTAAATAACAATTACATTAAATCTCTGCTATCAGTAGCAAAACAGTAGAGTCTTAGGTATTTTTTTAACATTGATTTGTGATTCCCTCTTCCTAATAGATATAGGTAAATTATTCCATAGGCTCGATTTCCGCCGCTCTCTCGTGTCTGGTCTACCCTCCCCAAGAAGAACGGCTGGACGCGTGAGGGAGAAACCATGTCTGTGACGTCAATTCATAACTTAATTCATGGGGTGCCCCTGGTCGCCGGAAACGTTATCTGATTACAACCTACGGCTCTAAACGTTTGTGCATTTGCCGTTCTATTTTTTTTTTTATTTTGCCCTTTCAACCTATTTTGTTTTACATTATTGCTGCCGAAGGGCGCTGTATGCACGAATGCTGTATTCTATGGAAGAGTTCGTTTTTTGAGTAGAGGAACGCCGTTCGACTGTGGTTTAGCAAACTGGTCATGCATGTCAAGATCTGCCGAAAGGTGACGTGTTGGTGTGCATGGTTTCTGCTGCAATTTGTCACGTATGTTTCGCTAGTCGGTTTGCTTTTACCCACGATGTAGTTCATTTAAAAAATAATTTTGTAGGGTTCACCAAAGACTGGTGTCGATATCCTTATAAATCGTAATACTTCTATTTGCCTGACTGGTTCGTCTCTTGAGCTCAACGTCTAGCTTGATCTGACTCTTTGTTGACTTAATTTGTTACTGAAAAATGTACCTATCTTGGCTATTGACAAATCTTTCTAGCGTTTTTCGTTGTGAATTTTAAACTTTCGTTATTAATTGTCCCTGAAGTCCTCTTGTATACCATTTATCAATTCCACATCGTCTGCCATCACGGGCCCCAATTCAGACTGGCGAGATAATTTATGCCCGACAAAAGTCTGCGGGCAGTTATCTGATTGGTTAAGACTAACAAAAGAATCCTCACGCGTCCAGCCGTGCATTCGGGGGAGGAGCGCGGGCTCATTTCCCGAAAAGCGGCTGGTAATCGAGCCTAATTATTCCAAAGACGAGCAATTCTAGGGGAAAAAAAAGACGACCTTAATAATTCTGTTCCTGCATAGTTAGTTTTAAAAGTTAATCGATCCACAGCGAAAGTGGACAGTACAAGTTGCATGATTCAATGATTATATTCTTTGCATAGCGAGTTGCAATACGGAGGGGGACATTGGGGTTTGCGGTATTGCGGTATTGGGCCATTTTTCTTGCGGTATTTCGGGAATTTTAATCTCGAATTGCGGTATTGCGGTATTTTCTGGAGCTGCGGGATGCGGTTTTTTAGCATTTTGGGCGGTATAAAAAATTATCGTTTAAGTCCTGCTAGGTTTTCCGAGCTTTTTCTATCCTCTGCGATTGTTTCGGAAACAAGCTAAAACAGAATGTCAGAACTCTTCCGTCACGGAAGTTATTATTTGAAACGTGATCGTAAGTGATTATGAACAGTGCTAGTCGATCAACAATTTTAACTTTTCATCAGCCAATTACAATTCGCAGCCGCGCGGTCTTGTACTGACGTGACATTTAATATCATTTAATATTTAACATTGAGGCTTGACACGGGGTCAAAGAGCGTTTCTATAAACCCGCGCACTTCGGCAATGGCAGAGGCTGGTCCTCGTGAACACGCTGTAATCGACTGTATTGCAATATTTTACGAAGAGGGAAAGGCGGAGAAAACTATCGCAAGAAAAACAAATTCAGATGTCGGATAGACAAGGAAGAAAAAAGACTCGTCAAGTTCAGCGAGAGTATTTGGTAATGTACCAGTCAAATCGAAGCTTCAACCCCCCCCCCCCCCCGGGCAATCCCCCGGGCATTTGAATTTTTGGAAAATTTCTGTTCAAATTCCCCCCTCACCGGGCCGAAAAGCTGTTCAAATGCCCCCACCCCAGGGAAAATAACCAGATTACTGTTTTAACTTTTCAGTAGCATCTATTATGTTCCGCGGGAAGCGTCGCACCCGGCACGAGGGGACCGCGTTCTGCCGACGGCCTACGAACTGCCATCCAGGATAGCCCACGCTAGAGTCTCGAAGAAAGAGCAAACACGATTAAAAATTAAAAAACTCTAACCGACCCTGGAAGTCTTGCAATTGAGTAAGTGGCTATTCACGCTTTAACGGGATTTGAACCCATGACCTCTGTGATACAAACCTTCACAGGGATCTCCCGTATACAGACAGGGTTTCTAGTCGGACGTTTTGTTTTCACCCCTATTAGTTTTCCTGGCGGGGGCTACTGCCCCCCCCCTGCCCCCCCTGCCCCCCCGCTATGTACGGCCCTGTACCAGAATGTATAAACGTAACTGCAGAACTAGGAATCGTGGTTTTCTAGAATGGTGGATATTCTTTCCAATAAAATTGAGCTCTCACTGCAATTCCTTGTGTCACAATCGGCAAAGGGTAGGTTACTTTTTGTTAATGATTAGCCAACACGCCAATGAATGTTACACATTTTGTTTATTCTGTCTAAATGACCTATTAAATCATATCGATCTCGCAAAAGGTTTGTCGTCTTTTTCTCGATAAAACAAAACTGCATATAAGGATGAACATTTTTAGTTCGTTTACGCGTGTCTTCCAACGGAATTGGCTGAGAATCAGCAGGTATGTTCCCTATTACCTCCTTCGAAAAAGGGCCGGTGTCGGGCTTTGTTTAATTTCGGCTTAACGTTCATTAACAAACTCTTAATTGTTATTTCAATGTTATTTGCACTTAACGTCATGTACAGAGTACTGATTTAAGGGTTACAGCGAGTTTTGACTCGGTATTGGAGGTGTTGCGGTATTTGGCGATTTTTTTTTGCGGTATTGCGGTATTTCTCGAATTTTTTTGCGGTATTGCGGTGTTCAGAACCCTCCAATGTCCCCCTCAATACGAGAGGTTTGTTTACGTCTAAGGAAAAAAATAGCTTGACCTTTCAAACGAATATAAATTTAGATACGTTAAAAGGGTTTAGGCTAAGTTTTAACTTTTTTCCCCAGAAAATTCCATCATAGCTTCTGGCGAAGTAAACACCATCTTACATTTATCACCGTCAGCGTGTTCCATAGCCAGACGTAATACCTTTATAGCGCATTGAATATTCCCTTCGAAAGTGAACAGAAACAAAAATTCCAGATTACAAAATCTTCTGTTTCGCACGCAAAACGAAAATACAGCTTAACTCTGGATAATTTCAGGCTTAGTAGCCAGCAGCTGGTACCAAATTAAAACCGCGCTTTTTTTAACTCTTTTGCGCTCACAAAAACATTACGTAATATTTACTAAGGGACTGTTCGTTAATTATGCCTAAGGGGGAGGGCGGTGTTTAGAGTGGGGGGGGGGTAAAATTTTCAAAATCAATGAAAAAGGGGGGGTGTTTTTTTTAAAATACAAATAAGGGGAGGGGTAAGCTTTTAGAAAGTGTTGTTTCAACACTTGTGTAGCGTTTTGTAGACATACTTAAAAAGTTGAACTCTGAACCGCTCGAGAGTAACAGGATGCGTCACAATCACAACACTTAATCCCGTTACTGAATGAAGTAAGAGTGAAGTCCCTAAAAGCTTCCTCGTCTTTGTTAGTTTCAAAAAACGAACCGTAAATGTGAAAATGCTTCTTTAAAGGGGCACTGTCACGGTAATTTAGCGTCATTTTACAATACCGAAATATGTTCCTGCATCAATGGAAACTCAAAAATAATGATGCAGTTTTGTTACCTAGGACTTTATCATTACACTGAAACCATTTATTGCCGCGTAGCACTTAGCATGGCAAGGATGGAAGTGGATTGAAATTTGAAAAAACTAGCCAGGTTTTTCAAATTATAGAGCCATTCCTTGAAAATATTGCCAGAAATTCATTATGGTTTGCTCTCTGAGCCACCATTCGTTTGATATGTTTCTGTTAGTCCATCTGAGCATTTAGGGAACGAGTGAAGGTACCAGGTAAAGATTTCAGCAACGAATGAAGCTGAAAACAGCAAAATTCCTGTGACAGTGCTCCTTTAAATAACATATAAAACTGGGAACCATGCAACATTGTTTCCATGATTGCGCGAAGCCTCGAGAAGCCCGTGAGCGTATGCACGTGCATGACCTTTGCAATTGTTTATAATTTTTGTCTCCAGTTTAGAAGTACATCCTCGTGGTTCGATCCTTGCAATGAGCTCCTTACAAACTTTCCTACCGTGACTTCTCTCTTAAATCTGATCTTTTCTGGGCCCACGTTAACACCGGCGCTGCAAATTCGCTTTCCTTATTTAGAGCTTCCATACTGTACGATCACAAATGACCTTGCAATGGATTTTGGTTAATCGGCAACCGGCCAGAACACGTGTTGTACGCAATTTTGCAATCGGAGGCATGTCGCGTCCTGAGGGGAGGGGGGTGGGGGTAGGGGGGGTTACATTTTGGGCCTGTCGCATAAACGGGGAGGGTAATTTTTTAAAATACCCACTTCCGGGGAGGGGTAAATTTTTCATATGCCTGAATTGCTTGAAAATCACCGACCCCCCCTTAGGCATAAATAACGAACAGTCCCTAACAACGTTTTTTCCGAGAAAACATTACCCGGAAACAATAGATATTGCGTGACTCAAAGTTGCCTGGGTTATTTTCACATTCTTTGTATAACGTGGTTGCGTGATTTGTAATCGGAGACTTTGTTTTCTAGCTCGTGCGAAGGAGAAAAGGTCTCACAATTGACCTTTCAAACGTATATATATATATATTTGCATATGTTCAAAGCCAAGGTTTAATTCTTTTTCCCAGAAAACTCCACCATTGCTTCTAACGAAGTAAACACGATCTTATTTATCACCGTAAGGGCCTTCCAGTAAACACGATCTTATTTATCACCAACAGCGGAGTCCCATGGCTGACGACAGACGTAATACCTTCTTTAGCGCATTGAATAGTCCCTTCGAAAGTGAACATGCAAGCAAAACGAAAATACAGCTTAACTCTGGATAATTTCATCCTTAGTAGCCAGCAACTGGTCCTAAGTTACATTCTTTATCCTTGCAAATTCCTTGACGTGCATCTCCGAGGGATTTTGGCGCAATTTTGACCAAATAAACCCTCCCCAACTAACCGCAAGTTTATTTAATTCGCTAACTAGGCAAAACTCTCCTGAGGTGAGGTATGAAGAAAAGAGCTGAGAAATGGCCTGTAATTAGCTGATGATGACGTCATCCGCGGAGGTTTGGGATTTGCAACCGACAAAACGAAAAAAAAACAAGAATTTTTAAAAGAATTAAAACCGCGCGTTTTTAACTCTTTTTCGCTCACAAAAATATTACGTAATATTTAGCAACAACGTTTTGCGAGAAAACATTACCCGGAAACAATTTAAAAGATGGTTAGGACTTGTTCCCATATCTCAAACCACCCTTGGATACCTTGTGATGCGTACACAAAGTAAATACTGATTATAGGCCTAAGCACTGAAAATACTGATTAGGGTTAGGGTTAATGCAAGGGGTTAATGGTTAGCTTCTTTATAGCGTTCGGGTTTCCGATTAGGTACTTAAATTAAACAACCCGTTTGTAGTGTATTCTCGGTGGTCTAATGGTTGGAGTGGAAGATTGCCGAGCTAGCGTCCTGGGTTCAAATCCACCTCGTCTCCACGAAATTTTTCTAATTTTTTTTTCCCTTTAAAATTGAAGAGACTTGCACTTTGACAACATTTGTTGAGCAGAAACTAAGTCTCTGTGTCAAGAAACTCAGAAATTTCATGCGAGTCGACGTGAATAGGGAGAGGGCAGTTTGAGATATGGAAACATTCTTTGCCTGAAGCGGACCTAGCGTGACTTGTAATCGGAGAATTCTGTTTATGTCTGAGGAAAAAATACCTTGACCTTTCAAACGACTATCAATTTACATATGTTAAAAGGGTTTATGACGAGCGCTTTAAAACATGATAAAAGGCTAAGTTTTAACTTTTTTCCCCAGAAAATTCCATCATAGCTTCTGGCGAAGTAAACACGATCTTACATTTATCACCGTCAGCGTGATCCATGGCCAGAAGTAATACCTTTATAGCGCATTGAATATTCCCTTCGAAAGTAAACAGAAACCAAAATTCCAGATTACGAAATCTTCTGTTTCGCACGCAAAACGAAAATACAGCTTAACTCTGGATAATTTAAGCCTTAGGAGCCAGCAGCTGGTACCAAATTAGATGCTTTATCCTTGCAAATGTCCTGCGCCCATCGCCGAAGGATTTTGGCCCAAGATTGACCAAATAAACATTTTTCCCGTCGGCGGCCATTCTTTTGTCTAAACAGTTAATTCGCTAACTTGACAAAACCCTGCTGAGGGGGGATATGACGAAAAGAACTGAGAAATGGCCTGTAATTGGCTGATAATGACATCATCCGCGGAGGTTTGGATATAGTCACCGACAAGACTAAAAAAAAAAAAAACCGAAGGCAGAGCAAGAAACCGCCCAGCCTCCGGCTGCGCGGTTTAAAAATAAAAAAAAATAAATAAACCGAAGGCAGAGCAAGAAACCGCCCAGCCTCGGGCTGCGCGGTTTAGAAAAAATAAAAAAAAGTAAACCGAAGGCAGAGCAAGACACCGCCCAGCCTTCGGCTGCGCGGTTTAATTATCGAATGTAGCCGAGGTGCGAAATTCGGCAACTGAAGCACGTGGCAGCTACAGGAGTAAACGACAAAGTCAACAGAAAAACTACTTAAGCTGCGTTCAATTTTTTTGTGAGAATACGTGACTGCCTGGACGAAAATAAATATTAGTGCATTTTCTTTCACGCCCGTCCGCCGAAAGATCCGAGCCGCCAAAGTTATTCATAATAACGGCAGACGACAGAACTATCGAACAGCTTACAGTGTATAAACTTATCTGCGGAGAACTTGGTATTATCAACAGTGTAACTTAAACATGCCAAAAAATTGCCCTCACGAGCGAGACATTTGCTCAAAGTTTCTTTATTTGATAGCTAAACAGTACAAATGAACGTGATTTCCTTATTATGTTGAAGAGAAACGACATATAATTAAAGTTTGTAGCTCGGAGAATAAACACACGAACAAAACAGCTCGAAAGAGTCATCCAGTAGAAGCGTGACAACAACATCACGAACTCCATGACTTCGTCTATTGTTAGCCTTCCTAATGTATATTATAGAGGTAAAAGTGAAACTTACTCGGCCATTGAAAGCTTGGACCTTCACCAATCTTGTCCGAAGAATGTTTTCGAATATCCCTAGGTTCTTTGTGTACATTTTGCCACGAATGGAGGTAAAAACGAGTCCCAAATCGGACACAGCGAAGCAAAATGCCAACTGCAAGCCGTATGCAGTTTTCGAATGCTACATTAAATACCCTCGAAGTAATTCGCCGATTTACTTTTCAATCCAATCTTTATGTATTTGATATCAAAATAATTACTAGATTCCAGGCTTTCCAAATCCGACCGTACATCTTGACAAACGCATAAGGCGATTGACTTAAGGACGTTCGCGCGAAAATTTTCTAACATTAATTTTTTTCTGAAAATTTTACCATGGAAAGATGATGAGTTAGTGATGTCAGAAATGTAAAAAAAATGGGGGGTCACCGACTTCGTTTTGGATAGAACATGCCCAGAAGAACACCTAAATCTAAGTAAATCGGTTTCGTTAGCGAAGAAG
>JAHPZR010016168.1:0-2500 GCA_019787425.1 Platygyra sinensis | reverse complement strand
AGAACGCTGTGAGACGTAATGTAAACATGATCAAGTTTTATTTTGAAGTCTTCAACGAATCTGAAGAGAATGTGATGCAGACCATGATCGATGCAAACAGCCGCCTCTTAAGTGCAAAAAAAATGTTTTTATTCTGTCTCAATTGACTAGAATTTCTTTGGCAAGTCCTCGGGGTGGCTGGTTGATCCATTGAAAGAACTTGCAGGTACGGCTGGGACACTTGAGATAAAGTCGATCTGGGTCGTTGACTGAGTGGGAGGTGGCCAGTACCAGAGAGTGGTCGCACTCGCAACGGAAACGGGCAGGGTCAATCTCCTTGTAACACGGGTGGGTCTGCTTTTCCACGCGTTTCAGATACGCACTCACTTCATTGGCAGGACAGGTCACATAACACTTGGTATCCCAGCACTTTGTAGGGCAGCGGTAGTACTCAAAATTTTCGCCACCTGACCCCGGGATACTTCCATATCTCATGGGTACTTGACAACGGGGACATTCAGGTTGATGTTTTGCCATTTCCTCCAAGAACTGATCTGGATCAAACACTTCTCCCTCTTCCAGGACCTGCACTTCGGTGATTTCACCCTTTTCATCAGTCACAGGAGGCACTTCTGTCAGGACAGTATCCTTTTTGAACTCGTCTAGTCCTACCAATGCCATGCTTCCTCCTTGAATGGCAGGTGATGAGTCTGTGTGAAGAAGAGGTAGGATGTTAGTATCCGAGCTTTGTGTTTTCTCCCATCATTCTCTCTAGTATGTGAGTCACTTTTCGCGTGTTTCTGGGAGTGGGTCTTTGTCTTCTCCAGTAAAGTTCACGTGCCATGTGGCGTTTTACTTCCAGTCGTGTCTTGGCAAAGGGACTGTGCGGATTGGAAAACCCCTTCAAGGGTATGGTAGTCCAACTCTCTGTACATAGAGTCATTTCTTTTAAGACTACCCGTTCGTTGAATGGAACCCGTGCGTGTGTCTTGGGTTTGAATAACCATCGGTCTAACCTAGTTTGTGTCGTACCTTTTTTGATCTTGCTGAAATCCAGTTTTAAGCTGGGCTTTTTCTTCTTGCCATTCTCGTTGTCTTGCTTCTTTGTAGCCTTCCGTTTCGAGGGTTTTTTGAAACTTGGATACTTGGCAGGGGTTGCGAATCCCGTATCGATGTTACTTTCCGGCCTAAATTCACCCGTGGGGTTGACGATATGAGGGTGATCCGGACGTATGGGCGGTATGGCATTTGGATGCCACGGATTCACGAGGGGTTCGGCTACTTCAATGGTCTCTGTGGCCATGACTTTGCTTGAGCTTGAAATGACCGGTGATGGGATCGTGCTTCAATATATGCTTTTACACGAACCAATCAGGAAAGATGACGTGAGAATCAGACCATATCCGTATAAGGTCATGCACGTGACATGAGAAATCAGGTCATCCCCTTGTAAGGTATTGCACGTGAAGCGAGATGATGCAACTGGATTGTGATTGGTCGGCGTGATCGGAAAATTACTAGCACTCAGTGAAAGTGGGGGCAGGTTGAGAGGATAAAAAGAGCCTCTATCTCGGAGTGCCTTAGTCTCATTCAGATCACTGGCCTGTGATGACCTCGAAACAAGTGTCAGAGGAAGAGTTTGAGAAAATCTTGGAATACCTAAGAAGGGAACTGAGTACTAAATTGGCTTTCTTGAACAAAAGAGTGCTCGAAGGCAATAGTCCTTTGTGTCACAAACTGTTTGGGTTGGAGTATTACGTTGTTTCTCCCCTGTACTATAGACTCCAGAGGCACTTGATTGACTGGGGAACCCGAAGTTATCACCCTCAGTTGCCGCAGCACCCGGACAAGGAGGCGTTATTACGATAGGATATTGGCATACCTGGAGACAAATCATGACTTACTACACGGACAGCAACCAGATCAAAGAGCTAATGACGCAAATAGCTGATGTGGAGGTAAACGATCTGAACGCTCTTGAATCGTTGTCGGGTGTGACAGTGTATGTGCTTGACAATTTGTTTACCCTTGGTTTGCCTGAGACCACAGTGCGCTCCGATTCTCTGTTGATGCGTCGTCCGGATTGGGGGGGCATGATTCTGGAGTTAATGAAAAAGAATGAAGAGGTCTACCTCTACTGGGGTGAGTGGTGTCGTGTGCTGTACCGTTCAAATCTGGATGACTTCAGATTTATTCATTGCAGTAACCCCATCATGGCTGCCGATCGCACTTGCCTGATTGCCACCCAAGCCATCACGTATGCCATGCGTAATGCCATCCAGGATTTAATGGAACCCATCCGGTTTGGTCAAGCCATGACAGATCGATTGAAGGGTCAATCCAATGATTACAAAGTCAAGTCCCTGCTTACCTTTAACAGAGGAGACTACAAAGAAATTTGTTTGAAGATGGAAGAATTGATCAGTGATGTCATGCACCAGCGAGACATGTGGAAAGATCGCTTTTTCTTTAAGGCCATTGAGGAAAGCCATAATGCGTTATGTGCTGCGTGTAAAGAAGA
>JAHPZR010016167.1:0-13399 GCA_019787425.1 Platygyra sinensis | reverse complement strand
TGTAAAGAAATATCCACGAAATTCGCTCGCACGAACATACCAATTTGGCGTGTTGGATAATAAATCTCTTATTAGACGTTTTGTTGCGTAGTATCGCTGAGAATTTTTACTCGTTGTTTGTATTGAGAATTTTTACTCGTTGTTTGTGTTTGGCACAGGATTTCGCATGAAGTAGACAACAAACTGAATGAAACATAGTACACAAATTGTCACCTTATCTGCACAAAGATTGGGCTATGGTTCAATGCCATGTATAGGGCCCGCTGAAACTAGACCTAGATCCAATTTTCCCGAGCCGAGAGTTGCTTTTTCCGCAAGGTACGATCAGCTAAGCGCTAAACACCGACGAAACAATATTAATGCCTGGCACAGACTATTTAATTTGGCGAAACCGCAGTTAATAAACAACCCTTCACATACCTGTTAACACCATGCGGAAATCACACAATCGCACACTTTCGCGGCACTGATAAGACTCTCCACGACCATGCATAATCTTCTCACGTTCAACATAAGCGAAATATCATCGAATACCTTGGAGAAACTCAGCCCATTGGCAAATAAACACCGCTGGATTTTTCCTTCACACTCGTCTTATGCAAGTTTCCGGATATAGAGTCACGTGCTCAGCGGGGACCACATTAGGTCTGATTTCACATCGAAAAAATACTTAGTCTTGGCCCATTCACCTGCAAGTTTGCTCTCATTTAATTCATTTGACTCCTAAGAGCTTGTTCCCGAGGTCAAAGTGGCCAGCAATATTGTACCTTTCAGTCTCAGCCCGGATCAGGGTCATATATACGTTTCGCCAAATGAAACGAAAATCAGGAGCCATAATCGGGGACGGAGACCGTAAGTCTTGGGATGCGCGTGGACCCATGATATGGGACAATTTTTCTATTTTTAGAACAAATTGCGCCATCCTGACGGCATATATCCGCGCTGATCCACGCACGTGTCTTGGCCTCTCGCGTGGATGTTGTCACGTTGTGTGATGAAATTGTGAGAGTTGCGTGATCCTCTTGCCGATTTTTCACAGCAACGGCAGGGAATAAGGCAGAGAAGAAGAAGCAGGGCTCTTCTATGTACTTTTATGCTCTGATTTAATGGAAAAGGTGTGTTTTTCAAGGTCGAGAATTTCTTTAATTTCGCGCTATGAATGAATAAAATCCGCTCGCCGGCTAGTTGTACGCGTAAACTTTTGTGTTTGTTCTATAGAGTTCTGTAAGAACACTGTTTACTCCGGTATCGAGCTGTTAATTTGTGAGTCTGCCAAACAATGCTTAATCATAACCAAAACCTGCTTTTGATAGTTTCTTGTTGTTTCTGCTCGTTTGGCTAGTTTGCAAAAGTTTTTGTCTGACGCGTACGAGTAGTTCATTTGCATAGTGCAGCGCGTGCACTTTCAAGTCCGAGTCGGTGTTTTCAGATTGTCAAGCAAGACCGTGAAAAAGATTTGTTTCGTCGTCTTTTGTGCTGAGATACTACAACAATTTTCACTAACGTTCGCCAAAAGACTACTAACATCATGTGTGTTTCTTTCACATAGTGAAACTTTACGCTGCGAAAATAAAATAGACAAGGAGTTTTAACTCAATCGAAATCTTTATTCGAGTTTTGATTACAAGCGTCATCGTAACTTTTCTGATTATTTCTGCTGTTTTCACATATTTTCAGCTAAGCTTTTAATATGTTCTCAAACATTAATCAACCTTAAACATTAGAGATATTATATAAGTTCGATATACGTTTCACACCAAAGTGCGAAGTCCAATTTGTCATGTTTTACTAGCTGTGCAAAACACGCATCGGCGGGCGCTCTTACTCATCGACAACAGACAATTTATTGGATTTACACAAAAAAAACTAAGCAGCATCTACGGACATAAACCTATTGTCACTTATTGGGCCTAAACGCCGCTATATCCAACTAGTTCTTTTTTCTTCTGTGTTATGGAAAAGCTGTTAATCTTCTTCATATGTGAAATTTAGATTGGAGTAATGTGAAGTTGTAGTAAAAGGAGCAGCGGAACACAACTTGGTCAGAGATAAAAAGCGGGACATACCTAAATTAGGCACCGTCTTCACTCAGACTGGAGCAACTTACGGCGGAAATACTTAATCAAAATTCCAACAGCCATGAAGGCGTTGAGTGATGGGCCAAAAGGATCCAAAAGCATAAACGATTTCGGGAATTTCGGACGCCATTTCCCCTGCGCGACATCCGCGAAAATCCTCGCAGCAATGTACGCGCGTGTGCCGCAGGCGATGGCGCAATTTGTTCTAAAAATAGAAAAATTGTCCCATATCATGGCGCCAACCCCAATACTAGAAATGGCGCGCGCTTACGGTCTCCGTCCCCGATTATGGCTCCTGACGAAAATATAATACGATACTCTGCTAGTCGTAGTAACTTTGACCCATCTGAGAGCTTTACATGATGCTCTCCGAGAAACTTTTCTTAAGGTGACCAATATCTAAAAGTAAACTGCAAAACGCTCCGAAACCAGCTTTAGGCGCGCCCTGATTTCAATATTAAAGAGTGAATTGTGGGTAGGGACAAAAACATAGGGGCAGGGTGAGGGCGTGGTAATTATGTCTACATCCACAGCTGTATCCACTTCTACACAAATCGTTAACCAGAAAGCAGGCAAAAAAAGCCCGACATCAGCCGTGAACAACACAGTAAACATGCTAATATTAGACAGGAGAAGGTGTGAAAAGTTACACAAAAAGTTAGGTTTGCGACCCGGTTTTCATAACTTCAGGTATATGTATATGGTACCTTTTGATGAAATTTCATCCTGAGTGTTCTTAATCTACGCGTTCTTTTATGCGGATTTTTACTGTATCACTGGCCGCCATTTGGGAGGAGATATACATATCACGAGTGATATGTGTGAGGAGATACACATATCACGGGGATACCCAGGGATACACTATGATAGCGGGACGGGTTAAAGTCGAAAAAGCCTGTAAGAAGCGCCTGTTCTAGACGCGGCATTTTCGTCCCCATAGCTCTTTTCTATTCTCTTAGCCGGCGGGACCTTGGCACGAGAATCTTCATCTCACATTTCAGAAACTTGTGACTCAACAAGCGTGTTGTTGCTGTGGTAATCTAAATATTTGTAGCTTAGTGCATTTCTTCCTTTCTCGGTGGTGTTGGTGGTGTTGGTGGTAGTGTTTCGGTGTTACAAGCGAGGGGAAAGTTGACCGTGAAGGATTCTAATGATGGTGATGATGATAACGATGACGATGACGATGAAGATGACAGTTGACAGAAAATTGATCAGTGATACTAGAAGTAAGAGATAAACAGGAGCGAGTGGCAAACAGACTCGATCGGATCTGATGGGGACAATTCGTCCTGGCAAGAGACGATCGGACTCACCTTAAATCAGTTCGTGAGAGACAGAAAATATCTCTCAGCCATGAGGCCAAACAAGCGCGCTTGAAGTAATATACGTCGTTCTTAAAGCCATGAGGCCAAACAAGCGCGCTACACATGAAACACACGTCTTACTTGAATAGCGCACTGTTGTTGACGCTTTCGGTGTTGTTAGTCTCGCTCGCAACAAGACAGTAATATTCTCACCGACAACTCATTGATGACGCCTGAAATGTCTCAAATTCATAACAGTCTTATAAGAGTTTACAAATACGTGGCGGCTTTGAAATAAACCTGACACTTAGGCCCGTGACATTTACTTCTTAGGTATATTGTAATCAGTTTCAAAAAAAGAACTGCATTTATAAAACTGCTCATCGCTCGATGCATTTGTTTTCTCTCCTTTTCATTGGCCGAGGGCCCACCGCGTACCCAGCAAATAACTGCCTACAAATTATAATGCTCTGCTCATGGGTTATACCGTCTAAAATAATTGTGTTTTTGTGTAAATAATGTTCTGCTCGTGCGTAATTGTAACCACGCTCTTGTGTGAAAAATTGAAGATCGCTTTCTTGAGCTGCCAGGTAGTGATTAACATGTAAAAACAAACTTGACAGTTGAATGATTAAACATATATCATAAATTATCTTCCTAGCAGATCAGTTATTTTCCTTGGTTTTCGGCATTGGCAAATAATTGATCTGCTCACCGCAGACAGGTCAAGATATTTTGCTCAACCTTGTGTAACAATTGTTAAATGTTTCATGCTAACAAAAAAATTAAATGTCTCGAAAAGATGTTCTGAGATACTTTACTTCTTTATTTTATGCAGGAGATCGTATCTTCATAACCATTATTAAAAAACTTATAGAACGGATTTTAATGACGATTAATTTTGGCGGTTCTCATTAAGTCTTGTGTTTTTAGCCAATGACAAGCAGATGGCCATATGGTTTTACCACAATCTATTGTGCTTTTAAAAGATGTTTTCTTGTTTTTCGAGGAAAGAACACGACTTTTTCTCACGGCGAACCCACGTTTGGAAAGCAATTCATGGACAATTTATGCCCTCACCAATGACCATCACTTTTTGAAAAAGGAATATTTCAGAAAGGAGACTGATTCACCTATAGTGTTCTCAAATAAGGAACTGTCTAGAACATGTGGTAAGACGCCGAGTTCCTTCATTCGAAAACATGACGAAGTCATCTTGCGAAGTATTTGCGCAGTACTTTTCCTCATCAACCTCCAAAATTGAAGAGTTCTACGCGACGAACATCGTCAATTGTGTCTTCAACACTTTTCTTTGCTATACCGCCATCATGTTGAACATTGTAACAATCCACGCGATACGAAAAGCACTATCTTTGCCAAAAACATTAAAAACATTGCTCCTGAGTCTTGCTGTTTCTGATGTTGGTGTTGGTTTACTGGGTCAACCATTTTACATCTCACTTCTGGTCAAGGCATTACAACAAAACAATCATGTCTGTAGCACGTACAAGACTTTTGACGTGATGGTGGTTTTGTTTTCTACCGCATCGTTCTGTGGTGTCGTTGCCATAAGTGTAGACAGCTTCTTAGCTATTCATCTTCATCTCAGATACCAGGAACTTGTAACTCACAAGCGTGTTGTTGCTGTGGTGATCTTAATATGGGTGTTAAGTGCGTTTTTCTCTTCGATGACGTTTTGGGTACCGCACAATATTCGCTCGCTGTGTGCATTGTCTCTATGACTGGTATTCTTGTTACAACACTGGTTTACTTCAGCATTTATTTAGCCGTGAGATGCCACAAGAATCAGATTCAGGTTCTGCAAGTACAGAATACAGCTCAAACTAGTGAAATAGCAAATTTTGCCAGCTTCATTAAATCTGCCGTCGGCTCGTTTTACGTGTATCTCGTGTTTTTGATTTGTTATTTCCCAACCTTTATCTGTTTCGTTGCAATTGCAATCTATGGCTCGAATATCGCTTTGAATCGATTATTGCTTTTTTCTTGTACTCTCTTATTTCTTAATTCATCTTTGAATCCTTTAATTTACTGCTGGAAGATGAAACATATTCGACACGCTGTCATGAACATACTGCGGAACATGTCTTGGCACAGAATCTGCGAATCACCGTAATTGTATAGTCGGCGGTGCTATCATGATTCTGTGGTGTCTTCGTTGTTCTTCTGTGTATGAGACAATGGCCGCGAGCAGACTGGAACACAAACGACAGCATGCCATATTGATAGAAAAAGATACTTTTTTAATACCTTACTGAAAGACAACAACAATAACAGCAGGCGTATTAGCATACACCTCCGTTTTGCATAAATTTTATATTCTCTGAGACTAATTACAGTGCCTCAGTGCCTAAGTGGGGCCCTGGTTCGTAGCACAGGGGTTTCTTAATAAGAATGTTTAATTTATAAGATAACCTATACTTCTGCAAATGAAAAGATCAAAATTTGATTATATAAAAAAATGTCCAATATTTGTATACCAAGTGCAATACAGGAGAAAGAGAAGTTTGTTTTGTTTCCATTTTTTTTGAAAGAAGAACACTGGCATACTTTGGGTATGCTCTGAGGTGTTCAATCCTTTTCGCACGCAGTGTCTTCTAGATTCAATTCTCAGGTTGTTGGAGTTACAGCTGGTAAAGTTGGCCACAGAATATCTCTTTTCAAAGTTTTAATCTCTTAAGAAATTTTATCGTATCACTTCCATTTTTAGGTCATTAGTAACAAGGTTGTTTTATTTCTTGCAGGTTCTTGATTAGGTTTGTATCTGTTTTACAGTTAAAGGTTTTTACCTTATTTGTTGCCAGGCTGGCCCCATATTCTTATAGAAGCTCGTTAATTTTGAAAAAAAAGGATGGCTTTTTATCGGCTGCCAATAGAGTCGTGTACTAATGACGTCACGAATATTTAGCCCCGGTGTCACTCAGACAAACAAATCATTCCATGCGCTACTTCTTTGAAAGGGCCGTATGAAACAACGGCGCTCGTGAGGTCTTCAGCGCGATAATCAGCGATCAGTTTAGCAATGCAATGGACTCTCTAGGTCAAAATGTTGGAGAAAACCCACGACCTGTGTCTTGGAATAATAAAAATACAGAGTTTGAAGAAGGGCGGCAAAATAAGCTGGGCTTCTCATGTATGTAGGCTGTTTACGAATACACTCGTTACCTCCAAGCAGAAAAATATTACTGTTGTACCCGACATTCAGGTGTATCACTCACAAAAAATTCAGCAAGCCAGGAAATAAATACCATAAAGAAATAACGTAGAACCGATTACCATGAGTAGTCCGCTCTGTCTTCGCCTATAAAAACAGTTTTAGTCCACGCTAAGGTATGTTACACTATCGCGCCGACATAACAACCATCTGAAATATTTGCATTTGAGGTCTGCTCACAGTCACAGATTTATTTATGTGGTAAATATGGCTACATTAAAACCTAGGTCCTCCAAATTGCCCAGGACACTAATTCTGCTATGAATTTAGAATTGTTTCAGGGATATTAAATAATTATATGTCCTGCTGTTCTATCGTATTCTTTTGAGTGGACGGCTCGGGTTGTGAAGTTTGAGATGTTTCTGGCAATAAGTCAGCTGATCTAAAATCTTCTCTTCTAGACCAAGATAAACAGCAAACAAGTTTCTTCGTCATACGTTTCCTCGTTGACTATTCTGATCGGCTACAGTCGAAATCGCCGAGCTAAAAGTTCTCGACCTCCAATTCCTGAAGGTTTCGGTGTATCAGTCCGACTGTCATTGCGGCTTTGTAAGATCATCGTACAATTTGTCACATTTAGGCTCTTTTCTGACCTTTTCTGAACATCTTGAATCTGTTTTCCATTGCCCAAGACAGCAGTGTTTGCTTTCTAGCATAATCTAATCTAATCAAAAGCCTAGACCACCAAACGTTTCTTTTTCGCCTGATTTTCTCGTCGAGAAGACAACATGCTCATAAAAAACCTTCTATCGGACTGTAATTCTTGTCTGAGTCATGTGGGGGGTCTCTGGTGATGTAATCTATTTTTAGTAACAGTGCACGTCGCTTTTGATGCATTAAGAGCATTTAAAAATGAAATCAAAAATTAATAGTTTTTGAGAAGATGTTGAGTTTTAATGAGAGTCGTCATGTTCCTTTTAATGGCACATTAACCAGATGCCTCTCTAGTGTTGAGACCAATATAGAATTTGCAAAATTAGGTATGTAGCCTTTCAATATGGTGGTGCCCAACATCGAGCGGGAAAGAGAGAACTGAGTTGACAACGTAAAGGCCTCGCACGCTCGATGGCGTGGCAAGAAATGATGATGATAAATCCAGGACACTTTAGATTTCCCAGCAAATCTCGTTTCACGCTTCACATCATCATCATCATCTTCTTCTCATCAAACCTGAAGAGCAACGGCTCTGAAGGGAACGTCACTGGTTTGCAGTTCGAAAATAGTCCTCGTACTCAATCTCGTACTCGCAATCCAATCCAAAGATCCCTAATGAGGATGACGACGATGTTGAAAATGATGGTGAAATCATAAATAGTTCATAGTTAGAAATCATAACGAGTTATTTAATCATCCAAACAACAATAAACATGCCACTGACATTGTAACGATGCTCACTTATGCATGTTAAAATAATTTATACAGTTTAGTTTACATCTGGGATCCCGGATGTGTTCGCTCGCTTCACTTGATTTACACTCGGCTTTCGAGATTAAATGTTGTGTTTAGAGGCTCTGGTCTTTCCTTGTCTGTTTTAGCGAATACGTTACAGACATGGGAAAAATCCCATTAAACTCATTCCTGCGAAGACATAATTGTTCAATTCAGGTCCAAAATATGGAATGTGTCACATTATAAAATTAAATGAAAAGTGGAAAAGACTGCGTTCGCTGGCAATTCTCGATGACGCAATTTAATCGATTCTTACAATTTCAAAGAAATCGCTAGAAAAAAACGAATAGAAAAATCTAATTACAATATTGTACATTTTGAAAGTTCCTCTACACCATAAGTCTAACTTTCTGGAAAACTATGCAGCTTCCAAAGCAGGACCACTAATCCCACACCTTGACCTGACTTCGAATTCATTTACGCACTGTCATCGTGGTACAAGTCATTACCTCTGCCAACATATCCACTCTTGCAGTGAGTGCCGTTTGCAGTACACCAATCTTACCTTCAAAATCCTCCATGCAAGTCACACAATCCTAATGTCAGACCTTCATGTAAAAGTCGAAGTCCGCAATCGAATATGAATTAAACATATCTCTTTAAACTTTTGATAATTTGTTTATGGATGTGTATTGAATATAAATCCTGAGCATACGACTGTTGAAAAATTAACGTTTGAAGCATTTTTTTTGAAGTTCACATTCATATAAGTAGTCAACATATTTATCTGTAACGTATAACGTGCAATCATATAGTATTGTACTAGGGTATCTAAAAGATAGTAATGCTTCGGCACATTCTGTTGTTAGTGACATATTCCAAGTCTTACATTATAACCTTTAACTGTTAAAGTAGTGTCAAATTGTGGTGTGTAACTTAAAATCTGTTCTTGACACACCTCGATGGCGAGGTGTGACAAGGCACCGAGAAAGATGTGGGAATTGTAGGAGCAGAAATCTCACTTATGAATTTTGTACTGGTACGCATTAAATGTCTCAAGAGTGTTGACATTGTCGAAGACGCGTCCATCGCCGGAAGTGTGAAAATGCTAAAACTTAAGTTTAAATTCACTGGATGAAAAGGAATAGATCATGTGTTCGACAGTTTCCGGTTGTCTTGATTATTGCACAAGTTTTAGTAACGACGATTTCTCTTCATCTGATTTATTCGACCATGGGGGCGAGACTGCTTAGAAGTGACATGCCGATACTAAGTTTAAAATAAGATGTCACAGGAGTGGGCTCCTGGATGTCATAATTAATCGTCCAGATTTACAAACTCTCACGTTCTGCATTAAAAAACAAAAGCAAGAGTTGTGAAAGTCAATCACTGTCTCCTTCACATCGTTTTACAGGTAAAACAGACAAAATTTCTTATTGGAATCTTCGCAAAAAGACGGTATGTTATCCTCGTGCTGTTCTTTTTTTTTTTTTTTTTCTTTTTTTTTTTTTTAAATCCTCGTGCTGTCCGTGGTGCAATGTACTCTGGTAAACGGTGGCGCAATGCACTCTGATTAAATGCCGCGGCAATGCATTCTTGTAAAAAGTTATGAATTCGAGAATTCGTACTCCTTTTTATATAATTCTTGGTTTTCACGTGACGTCAGAAAAAAAACAAAACTAAAATTTTATTTTTTACCTTTACCTGGTAAAAGTCATTTTTGAACATATATCTGTTGGCCTGTCTTCAGCTCGGTAGACCGCTTTGTTTTGAAAATAGAACACGGTTTATTCGCAATGCGTGACAGCGGCATTGTTTCTTGGTAACATGTTACATGCACGAAAATATCGATTCGCCTTACGTTTTCGAGTTCTGAGTAACCGATACGTTGAGAGAAGTGCCTAGGCGAATGTTTTCAAGTTTAACAGAGAGAATAAACGTTTTGAGAGAGCCAAAGTAAACTCCACATGTTTCCACTGGTTTCCGGCCGCCATGTTGGAGTCCCTCAGACGGGCTCCAACATGGCGTCTCCATACTAAACACTATAATTTTCAGTGATACCTTGTGCCGAATAACTCGATTTTGGAATATCGCACATTCCCGAAACTTTGGCACGTTTATTTATTACTCTTCTACGATCTGTCAATTTCTTGACTCAATTTATTGAATGGTAAGCGATTTTATTTTTCATTTGCGTGATAATTAAGCTTACTTAAGTGACGTGAAAACCACCAATTCTTTTTCAATCCTGATTATGCTGCTGCTGCTCGCTCGCTGCGCTCACTCCGCAGCAATTAATATTCTCTGTAAGCTCGAAGGTGACGAAAGGCGACCTCGTGGTGAGGGGGACATGGGGATTTGCGGTGTTACGGTGTTGGTGTTTTTTTAATGCGGTGATACGGTGAATAAAATCTCAACTTGCGGTGTTGCGATGATCTCAAACCCTACGGTGTGCGATGTTTGTGTTTTATGCTGCGGTGTTCGGTGAAATGAAATTACTCGCGGTGCTGGGGTTTCTTGCTTGACCTTTTCCAAACCTAAATTGGGCCTAAATTTAACATGTAGACTTCGTTAATCCGTGAGCTCATGGTTCTGTAGACCCTTGGAGGAGCGAGGACAGAAACAATCCTGGAAATTTTGCAAACGCCAAGGCCTAATGTAATATATTATTGACTGCGGAACTTTTATTTATGAACAAAGGAAAAGGAGGCGAAAACTACCGGCCACAAAATATATTGAGATGTCGCGTCGGCAGGCCGGAGAAAATGAGCCAATTTAAAGCAGAGAGGGATCTGGGGTGAAGGCCTCTTCTATTTTCCTTCGTCCACATCTTTCGCACAAGGTTTCTTCTCAAGAGCAAGAAAACTAAATGATTTAATACAGGCATCAGCAGTATCGATGTGTGAGCAATGAAAGCGTTGTGATCTGTTTACTTTTTGGAAAATTGTTGAGGTATAAAAGAATTATTTTATTTTTAAAAGTGTAGATGAACGAATCATGGCGCTAAAAATACGTGTTGCGGACTTGCGGTGATGGTGTTTCGTTGACGTTTCTTGCGGTGATGCGGTGTTCGTTAATTTTTCTTTTTTTGCGGTGTTGCGGTGTTGCGGTGTTCAGAACCCCCCCGTGTCCCCCTCCGTGGTTGCAAGAGCTTCAAATGTTGCTAGAAATTGGTGAATCTGGAAGGTGACAAAACGCGAACTCGTTTAAGTGTCAATTAAAAAACATTTCTTACAACTACATTTATTCATATGACTTCTCTAAGCAGAAACATATACTCAGCAAAGAAGAATGAGAAGCCCTCAAAGATCTTCGCAAAGATGACTCTATCATCATCACGAAACCGGATAAAGGAAACGGCGTTGTGATTGTAAATAAGCATGATTACTTGACCAAGATGAAACAGTTCATCTCCGATGAGACGAAATTCAAAAAACTGACAGAAAACCCGACAAAGTCCAGAGAACAAAGTTTGATTTGTTACCTTCGTAGATGAAAGACCTTCAAATTCGGCTTAGAGATGGCGAAGCTGGAAGGTGACGAACCGCGCCGCCTAGCTATCTCAGTAGGTAGGCGCCAGTCTGCTTTGCGGTAGGTCGAGGGTTCGAGCCCCAGACCGGACCAACACTCAGGGTCTTAAAATAACTGCGGACAAGAGAAAATGAGGGGACATGACATGACATATCCCCGGCGCTGCCCGGGACATGTCATGTCCGCGAAAGTTATTTTTAACCCAGCGAAAGTCTCGTTTTTCTGGCGGAAGTCTGTTTTCCGACACGTCCGCATGCAGTCTTGCCTCGCTCTCAGGTTCTTAGTGGCACTTCGTTCGCCATTACATGAAGTCTTTGCTTTCCTTTCAAACATCAGACCGGGGTTGGCCTGCATGCGGACTTCTCAGAAGACAGACTTCCGCTCGTCTAAAAATAACTTTCGTGGACATGACATATCCCAAGGGCTGGACCGGGAACCTCCCTCTCCGTCCCCTCATTTTCTCTTGCTGAGGAGAATGTGCTGCCTTTGTAATTGTATCTTCGAAAGGTTAGACATTCAAGTCTCCTCGGATAAGGACTTTAAACAGTACGCCCCGGTTCCTGCATCTTCAGTGTTACATGGTTAGCAGGGGACGTTAAAGAATCCACACACTTATCGAAAAGAGTAAGGGACGTAGTTCCCGGCGGTGGTGGTCTATCTCTCCATGCATGGGTTGGGTGAGTGGGTGAGATCAAAAATGGACTGATAGCGGCAGTCAGAGGCGCCTTTACAAGGTGACGTCCGATTTCATCCAATAGAATAATTGTAAAATTGGTCCTGAAAAGCCCCATGGGGAGTGGCCAATTACTTACGTAAACGTAAACGAAACGCGACCTCGTAATATCCGACACCACCGTGAGCGCTTGCTAGAATACTACCCGAGACCACCGTGCGCACCTACTTTCGTCAAATCGAGAATGCTTCGCCCACTACAAACACATTTCTTACTTTCCAACAAAAATATTCTTTGTTCCTCTAGGTATACACCCGAGGAATGCTAGGGTGCCTCCTCGGGTTTTGGCGACCTCTGGACCAAAACCCCGAGGGGGTAATAAGCCTCGATGCTCATGATTCGCCGTAGTAAACCACATTCGTATGATGTAATAGTCAGAAAATTTCAAAATTAAATGTTTTAGAAACTGGTGAAGCGTGATCAGTAGATTTCAAATTTCAAATCTCTGAGTGCATGCTTTAACATTTAGCAAGTCACATTTATTATTTCACTTTGAGCGCAAAAGAACTGAAAAAACTTCAACATTTTCTTTCCGATGGTTTCTTTTGAATCATAAAGAAGAAATGTAAATTAAATACTTTTTTAAGATGGTTTTCTATACAAATATGAAAACTTGAACAATCTCTTTCCGAAAAATATTGCTATTAATTGACCCAGAGAGCAATGAGCGGAAGTCAAAGATATTGGCATACATGGTCATATATCTGTGAGTAAAGAATGTCTGAAAATAAAAGCAGGCATGAAGCAAGGCCACATTTATTTAGTTGTTATTCATATACCGTTTCGCGAATCCAGTCACATTAGGGAACTAAAATAATGAGTCAGCCTACAGATCGATTCAAATTGTACAGAGAAAGATGAAAAGCAGCGAAGCATACACTAATTAGTTCAATAACTCAATCAATACAAGCTCATTGATCTTTAGTTTCCTAGAAAATGACACAGCAAACTCAAAACAAATCATCCGCAACACAGCCCAATATCTGCTCTTCCTTAATTTCTTAGAAATCGAGAAAAACAATTATTATACATTTTTAGTACTTCCTCTGCAGTGTTAATCGTTTAATTTTCACATTTTTTCTGCTATTAATTCTTCTAGTTCTTCTTCGTTCACTTCAGTCTCCTAGTTTTT
>JAHPZR010016166.1:15000-20705 GCA_019787425.1 Platygyra sinensis | reverse complement strand
TTCTCCTCGTAATTAAATTAGGCCTGGTTTAAACGTCGCATTTTCCATGCGCCGAATCAAATACTAATTTTAGTCGACTCGAATGAATACGTTCGGCTGATTTGATTTAAACGTCGCATTTTTTCGCCGAATAAAATTGCTGAGCGCGAGCGACGTGTTTTGAATTCCCATTCAAACAAACATAAATTATTAACATAATTTCAATTCCATTCGGCACATGTAAAATGCGGCGTTTAAATCAACTGTGAAACTTCAGTCGAATATTCGACTGGATCAGTCGAATATTCGACTGACTCGCATCGAATTGAAATATGTCGCATTTATTTGATTTAGACGTCGCATTTTACATGCATTTAATTTGGCAATTTGATTCGGCGCATGTAAAATGCGACGTTTAAACCGGGCCTTACTTCATGGCTTGCAGCAGAGAATTGAAGTTTTAGCTAGGAGGTCGTAGGAATCTCTGAGTGACCGTCCAGTGACAAATGTGGGGTCCCGATAAAGGGGAATCTGGAGGCAAGCTCCCCAGAATATTTTGCAAAATTGAAGTGTTTTTAGTGCGTCAGTACACGGTTTTAGCCAATAAATTTAATTAGTTTACCGATTGGACTTGAATGATAATGCCTCGTTTACTTTGTCAAAAACGTAAAGTAGATTGAAACTGCCCATGCTAAACGCATCACTTGTGTTAACACCCAACCTCCATAATTGTCGGTGATAACGACATTTGCCCAACGTTGATCATAGCTGCCATCTAAGTGTTACAGTTCGCCATGGGTGTGCACATCTGTAAAATGTATTCTTGACATGAGTGAATCAAGGTCTGAGGTAAGAATTTCTGAATGGCCATCCAGCCGGGTCTTCCAGTAACAAACATGGGTCTTAAGGCCAAGAACTATTCTGCTAGGGGGTCTCAAGCCGGTACCTTCAGTTTATACAAATATGCAATTTCAGGGAGTTTTGCCTTCATTGCAGTTTTCCAATGTTTTTGACCCGGGTTGTGAGGGGCCGCGATGAGAAATATTCGTTTGCCGGCTATCAAACATCCTCTACATATACGTAAAGTTTGGAGGCGATGGGCACAGCAATTATGTAGCTCAGAAATCATAGCCTATAACTGAGTTGTTAGTGTAAACAGAATGACTGGTGCCCCCGCGAATTTTGGATAGGTGCGTGCCGCGAAGGTTCTTAAACCCTAACCCAATTTAAGGACTAAGAAAGCGAAAACTGATACCCTTTTTGAGGCTCAAACATTCCTTTAGGCGGGCGTTTTCACACTCCACTATTAGATAATACAATTTAGCTACCCTATCTAAGGACCACACCAGGAACACAGTAACAAAATGGTAAAAAAAAGATACCCTATTCAAAGACCAAGAACCTCAAAAACCATACCCTATTCCGCGGCACGTACCTGTATAGCCCAGATATGAGAGTAACCCCCCTCCCGGGGGGAGCTGATGCCCAGTTTTAAAGATTGCTCGCAGAGCTACCATTGTATGGCTAGACAATTGAAATGAGAAATCAACCTTTGCCATTGTATTTTGCGGTGGATTTGTGGTCGTGGGTACATTTTAGCTTGGGATTTTTCGCTTCGTTTGGCATGCTGTCCCGACTGAGGTGTTTCGCCTTTCGCCTTGTCCTCCTTCATGAAGGGAAAACTGGGTTTAAAAAGAATCATTTTTAACTACCTTCATGAATATCTTGTAGAAAATCCCATATAAAAGCTTATAATTCGATGCCATATTTGTTGCTTCATGGAAAGAGCTTGGGCTGCCTGTGGTTCAACTGTCTAATACAGTGAATCTGTGACCCTCTTTCGACGCCCACTACATCAAAGTCAAGTCAACTGAGACGGCTAAGTCACTAATAGATGGTTGCTTGCTTTGCACTGCACCAAAATATTACTTTTGATTTATTGCTTTTTAATGGCCGCCAATTTCGTCCAGAACTGTGCACCTGTTGCTGGATACCCTCCGTCCCTGTGGGGGATATCTCATATACAAAATGGCGGCGTTGCTGCTCGTAACTTTTACGGGTTTAAAACGCGGTTTTGGTGGCTGTTAGGGTGCTTAGCGTCAAAAGGTCTATTAGAGTCTAGGCCCGAAAAAAATATCGCTTGAGATTATGGGTTATGTATGAATAAATGCAAACGAATCTATGAAATATCAGATGTTTTAACTGCGGAGAAAGAGATCAAGACATTATTAACCAGCTCAGTTGTACACACAATTGAATTTTATTCAGGCTTAAATTTCACAGCTGCTTAAGTTGTATGTATAACTGCCATGATCAATCATGTCGTGAGAATTAGTACCTCTAAGGGGAGGTAAAACCTTTCAAGCCACCCCTACAAAACTGGAACTTGGTATCCCTTAGGGGTTCTTTGCGAAATTTACTTAGAGTACCCCCGTCATTTATATAGGAGTTCTACCCTTCCCCACCCCCTACCCGTGCTGAACCTTCTGCTCCACCCTTGTCCAAGTTTTCTGCGATGGTTAGGACATATTGTCACACGGTGCGCAAACTTTCGCTTTTGGTGAACTTCGTCAGCTCGGCGTAAAATCACTCGACTTTATGTTCAAATAAACTTTTGATTGTCAGTGACATCCTTATTGTACGAAAGCAACCGAACAATTTAAGTTTTGCGCTTTCGATTTTTAGTATTATAACCACCAACTCCACCAACAATACCTTATATATGAACAATAGTCTTCCATTTTCTGTTACAAGACTGAACTAAAAAAAACACACCAATACATTACCACTAGGAAAAGACTTCATGGCCAGGACATGTCTAGCCTGCGTACAGCCGCCCCTTCCCTAAAAAAATCGAATTTTTTTAGGGGAGGGGCTACTCACGTAACTACTGATTAAATTTAGTCTGTTTATCTCACGAATTAGTCACGTTGCTTCCCATTTTTATTTCAGGCAGTTCTTGCTCATTTAATCTATAATTTATTTATGGAGATTTTTTTACCTGGTAATCGTATTCTATAGTGTACGTAGCCTTGGTCCAAATCACATTTGTTGTACTTTCTGATGTTGAAACAATAGCTGATAAAGTGCCTGCACTCACTGCAGTGGTAATCATGTGCATCGAGAGAGGGTCATAGATTCATGGTATACAACCATTAAATAGCCTGACTGTTGCTGATGTACATCGGACTTTGTGTAAACAAAAGTAAACTTTACTGCTTTATGAGCGACAAATGAAAAGAGAAACACGGCTTTTGGACCTGCCTTTTACAGCAATTAAGGTTAGTACATTTCTAAATTATCAGCTCTGTGCCTATTTCAACTTAATATAGGTCAAGTAAAGTGGCGCATGCTAAAATATACGTCTAACCCGTAAATTGAAGTTTGACGACGGATGGTCAAGTATTTGCATTTTAACGTACTTTGAAAAGCTCTCGCGTCGCTCACAATTATTTGCCCAAACAATTTTTACATGAATCTGTAAACCATCCTTTTGCAATTGAACCACCAGAAGCTTAATCTATTTGAAGGTTTCGCACATGGTGAAAATTAATAATAGCGGAGCTCCGGTGGCCCGAAGGTCCGCCAAGCGGAGCCCCATAACTATAGGAACAGGATCACATGCATGCATAGAAATAGAAACCCACGCAACTCTTTTCTCATGGTAAAATGGCTAGCGGCATGGATCGCGGGCGCGTGCGCCCAACGACGACGACGTCGCGCAAAATGGCGGCCATCCAGCTAATACCAAGTCATGCAGTCTTGGATTACAGCTTTCATATTATGTTTAATTGATAGCTGTCATATCAAGGGATCCGCTGACCATTATCACGTGATCATATTGCGGGCTCAGGTCTAGGCTCATTAAAGTGGCCTTTTTTGAAGTTGAAGAATATGAAGGCAGAAACCGACACAACGTAGAATGATTTTTGAAGGTGTACTATATTTCGGCTGGCCAAACCAGCCTTCTTCAGGTACAATGGGAGTTTTACATTGGCACGTGTTTTTATGTAGCATATTACCGGAAATACGAAAAAATAGTTGACCGCTGACCAGGTGCTGATATTCGATTGAATCGCGGGCTCATATTAGGTTAACTAGTTAAAAACAGGGCAGGATTGTTCGGAAACCGGTAATCGCTAACCCAGGTTTAAAGTTAGCCTAATTATAACTTTTTTCTCCTATACAAATGTTAATTTGCTGCTTTGTCTTGTGTATATGGTGATTATTAAAACTTAAAACAGGAGGCCAAACAATATACAGAAAACCTCACCGCAAAGTTACAAAACTCAAATTAAAATTATTCTTTTTCCTGAGTTAGCTTAATCATAAATTTTCGAAAATTTTAAGGTCGCTCTGAACCCCCTTCGCAGAATTTTTTAAAAGTTGCAAAACGTTGCATCTTATCATGCTGATTATAATTTGATAATAAAAAATGGGGGTCACCGAGCTCGTTTTTGAGTTATAAGCGCTTGAAGCTAAAATTAAGAGTGTTTTTAGCAGGATATATTGTTGCTATGGTAACCTATTGTGCCACAAAATTAACAGCAACTTGTTCACCGATGATTGGGCAGTTTGTTGATACCATGATTTTGACATCAACCGATTAAGTGTGGTTATAATGACCCATCAAACTCTAAGTCTTGAAAAGTACTAGAAACTGCAACCAGCCACCTTAAAAATCACAGCTGTTAACAGTACCGTTTATACGTTTTATCTGCACAACTGTAGTCAACATTGTGGAAATCACACCGGAGAATATACTCCATTCTAATAATTCGCAAAAATTGCGCGTTGCTGTTGTTATCATTAAGTTTTTCAATAAGAAAATCTCGAACTGGAAGTCATTCAGCTGTGACCTAAAACCTTCTGGAAAGTTGTAGTTCTCAAGCACTAGTTCTTTACAGAAGTTTTAGAAATTCTGGTTGTATATGTGAAAGAGCGCGAGTTTTGTCCGTGAGAGAGCAATGAAAAATGTAATGAAGCTTAGTGCTGCTGAGTGCTGTAATCCGCGAAGTTAAATAAACCAGTTTGTTAGTGTTACTGACGATCAGGAGTTCTGTATTGGAACAACCCTGCTCTGCATTGACACTCCTTACATCCCTCCCTTCGGGAGTATTTTGTACCATCTTGGTAAACTAGTTTTAAGGTGGGCTTTTACTTACTGTAAGACTAAATTTCCTAATTTCTTCATTCAAAGGTTTCCTTTCGAGTTCCACTAGTTTTGGAACACAATTAAATGTACTCTACAATTGTGAAAATGGTTTAAACAATTCAATTAAAGCTCAATCTCTTTATTGAATGATCATAAATAGTAACATTAATGCACAGCAAATGATTTACACATGTATGTTTTTTTCTATTTAACGAGAACCTAAATTTATAGAATGTAACAGTAAAACTATGTTTACAACTATTATACCAAAACGACTTAAGCTCATCTAAATAATTATTTTGACGACCAGAAATTGTCATAAATTACTCTATTTTGTAATTCTGTACAATACAAAAACTGCGGCTCAAATTGCGTGTAATTACAACTCTACATCGTAGTAAATAGGTAATATATTTTACAAAGGATGATGATTTCAAAACGTAACTAATCGACTTCACTGTGTGAATAACATTTCAAACTATATTGCTAATTTAGCATTGCTTGCAGGTGCTGCGCGTTTTTAATGCAAATACAGTATCTAAAACTTCGTTATGCACTCCGAGAGACAAAA
>JAHPZR010016166.1:0-10000 GCA_019787425.1 Platygyra sinensis | reverse complement strand
CGACAAATCACCACTCTCACGAGTATCTTATGAGGGAAGCTCTCCAGGAGAATATCAAGTTCGGTATGTCGGTGGATACCGTTCGGGACCCGAAGATGAGTCGGACGAGCCAATTAGACTTAAAACGTACGATCGGTCTCCGACTCGTCACCGAAGGAGCTCGGACACGCCGGACAGTGTAGATGTTAGCAGAATTGAAGGCTACACTCAGTCAAGATTTAAAGCATCCGAAAGGAGCTCATCTTCTGTACATTACGTTCACAAATCCCGAGAAGAAAGAAAGGAGCGTGACGTTGCTGTGAATTTTAGCATATCACCGACAAGCTCGCCTTATCTCCGAAGAAAAGCACAAGATATCCCTACTGTTAATGCACAATCCTCTGCGGGTTCGAGTCCAGTTCCTGCGCAAAAGCAGAAGAAAACCGCCATCGTATCGCCCTTGTTTGATGTGTCAGAATCAAACAGGCCACGCTCTGTTCCACCTGGTCTTATGATGTTTGATCCAACAGACCCCGAGTCCGAGAGAGTGGAACAGGTCAGTAACATCTTGTACCCGCATATCCCGCCCCTTTCTTTCCTTTTAACAATTTGATATTTTTAGTCTATTCAGTGAAGTGATTACGTTTCGATAAAAGTACGATTTTTATCACTGTTTCTTCTCAGGTGTTCGACGAACGATCGCCATCACTTCCCAAACTAGACACCGACAGCGCTTTAAATTCGACTGAAGATTTCTCGTCCACTGGTGAGTAGTTTAGTCTGGGATTGCTGACGTTCTTGGCTAGGCTATTACTTGTGTTACGTTTAACAAACGCGGTATTCAAAATTTCTTGTAGCTATAATGAACCACTTTCTTGTACACCGCTAGCATCAACGGGTTTTCGCTTACTTTGATTTCTGGTTTATCAAAGGAAATAACTAAAAGTTTACCATGTTTTTCAGTTTTTATTGAGTACAACGTTGTGAGATAGTTTGACGCCTTGGCTTTTATGCAGTCACCTCTTAACTCTTTGTTCCGCATTGATTTTCAGCGTTTTCCTTCAGACAAATGGAAATGTTTAAAAACGAGATATCAAGGCTCAAGTGTGAAAAGCTTGACCTGGCTCGACAGAACGTGGTAAGCTGTTATCTAGTGGCCGAGAGCTATATCATTCGGTGGTTAAGTAGCGATATTTAATCTGCAGACAAGTCTGGATGTACATGCAAATATGATGAAACTGTTATATTAGGATCACATGTCCAAAATATACTATGAGAGATGCCAAGTTAGCCGGGGGGGGGGGTACTTGGGTAAATTTTTGCTGGGTATGTGCCGCTGGCCTCTCAGAACCCCTACCCCATTATAGTCTATTCCGTGGTCAATTGTAGACCCCATGTTAGTCACTTTTGGGCTATAATGTTAATTTTCGCGATCCCAACTTAGTCACGTTCTGTTCATGCCTCTACCTAACAGAGCCTTTTAAGTAGGTCATCGTAAAATGAATTGTCAAGAGTTTGTTAAATTGAATGTAGAACACTTTACTTTTCACCTACAGTACAAACATTCTGGTACATGTGCTAACCGAAGTATTTACAAACGTACCGTCATAAATAGTTGAAATGTAAATATTCTTTACGGTGAAAGCTAACAAGTCCCAAGCGAAAGAGATCAAACGCTTGCTAATCCAAACGAAGATCCAAGTTGAGTAAACTTCGATGGACGATAACAACGCAGATTAGCCGGGAAATAAATACCGTAGCACGTATGATTTGTTGGACTTTGTTCTGAACCCAGGGGTTCTGCACTATTGTGCAAGTCGTTAATGTTTTAAGTTGTGAACGGACTTCAATGCGAGCCGACTGTTAAATTTTGAAACAACAGCAGGAACCATTTTTTAACCGCGAATCTTCCTAAATTTAAATCCCTACCTAACAGAATTTTATTATCCCAGAAATCCTGAAAATGTGCGATCCCATTCTAGTAACTCTACTAAAAATGTAACCCCATTATAGTCAATCCAGTTGTGAAAATGCGACCCCATCCAGCGGCACATCCCCAGTAGCCTCTTATAAGGAAGTACCCCCCCCCCCCCCGGGAAAGTTAGCAGCGACGAAAATGAAAGGGAAATATTCAAGACCAAAACAGAAATTCCTGATTTAGTATCACATTTGTCCGAGGTTGCGTTAAAGGTGGCGTCATTCTTATGATCTATACCCCTAGTCATCGTAATAAATTATGAGACACTGAATTATGTAGCCTGCGTAGCAAGCGTTTCCGTGGAGCAAAGAGCGAAGAAACAGGGTTGTCGGCGTTTTGCCCGCGCGGGCAAAACGCCGAAAACCCTGTTTCTTCGCTCTTTGCTCCACGGAAACGCTTGCTACGCAGGCTATGAATTATGAGACTGTGAGACAGTTGTTTAATTCTGTTTCCTCTGATGACGGAATGCTCGACCTTCTCCAGTAATTACTTATTTACTCAAGGGTATTGCTGGTTTTCAGTGTCACGCCGTTCAAAATAGATCAAAATAAAAAATCAAAACCGTTCAATAGATTAAGTCCGGAATCTGGAAATAGAAAGAAGGTACATATGCAAAGACTCTCGCCAAGATTCAGGTCACAGCAATTTTTCTCATGGAAGATATGCGAAGAAACGTTTTCCCCAAATTTATAGAGATTTGTATGGAGACGCCATGCTGGTGCCCATGTACATGGGCACCAACATGGCGACCGGAAACTAGCAGAAACATCTGTCACTGAGTTTTGCTACGAAAGAGTGAATTTATCCCTCGAAGAGCTCAAAAACGTAACAATAGTACTTTATTCTAACACAAGAAATGTTCAGATAGCCGAATTCCCCGAAAAAAGTCACCTTTTAAACCAACATAACAGCTCTCTCGCCCGTCATGCAAATGTCACGTCACGCAAAAGCTTAGAAATTCAAGCGTAGTCTATCACTAAACCAAGAACCCATTCGGAATGAAAATATGTATGAATATTAGTTTTTAGCTGCTCTTATACAGCATGAAAGTAAAATTTCAGGAGGATGATTATTTCTGAAGTTTGAAATTTAGTGACGTCATATGAAAACCAGCAATTCCATTGTTAACTTGCAGCTTGCTTATTTCTTTAGTTACTGCAGCGTGAAAACCGCGCCATCCAAGACGCAGCCATGCAGCAGACCGCTGACTTATACCAAGCCCGCTGTGAAATAGCTCGACTAAGATCTCTACTGCCAAGTGAGAATGTGCCCCCTAGGGACCCCTCCTCGATAGAAGCTGTCACAGTACGAGAGGGAAATATCTCTCCTGAGAGCAATCTATCTCGAAGAGAAGTCACGGCAAGAGTTAAAGATGTCACGACAAGAGTATGACAAGAGGAGTCACGACAGGAGTTTGCGTTAGAGAGAGAGAATGTCATGTAGAGATTCCTAGAAGGACATCTTGTCGGGATACACATCTTTAAATTCACGAAAACACCCTTTACATACACTAAAAATCTTCACGATAAAACTAATTCCTGAACATAAACAAGAAGCAATCATAGTCCCTCCATTCAGTGACTCAGTTCGATGTGAACACACTTACAAGATGGTGTGTATGATGTAGTAAGTATCCCGACTTCTAGGATGGCCATTATTTTTCTGTGAAAGTGCATTCTAGATCCACTTAGTGAGGTAATAATGTGCGAGATGATAGTTCACAAACTAAATACTATTTTTAATGCTTTTATTAGCTTAGCAGAAGATTTTCCACGGCTCGGTTCATACAGTATCGTGATTTAAACCGAACGTAGCGGAAATTAGTTAACGAGGTTAACTGTCATTAGTTCTACTCATTCAAGTTAGTGAGAAATTTAACAAGATAGAGACAGATCTCAGGAAAAAGACCTGGGAATAGGTGAAACGAATGTCTACCAAACATAACTACGCGTTTGGAAAGAAAATTCACCTCTTGTGTGTCAGGAAAGAGAAGTTTGGAAAATCTGTTTTGTTGTTGTCAAGAAAAACATTGAAAATTAGTGAATACTTCATAAATACAATCAATTTAATCTTGCAGCAAATCATGGGTTTTATTCGTGCAGCGGTAACACTGTAAGTGGTCGTGCATTCAACAAATAGAACCAAAATTGGAAGCTTATATAAATGTTTGTGTTCATTTATCAAAATAGATGATTTATTGCATGCAAGGGCCTTGTATTTCTCATTCGACACAATTTTACACAAATTTTCGTATGATCTGCTTTAAAATTGTCACTGAATTGTCTCTTGCGGGATTTTGAAATTGCATTTTAAAGTTCATAATCAGTTCTTCCCTTGTTCGAAACAAATTTTGTCTCTCGGAGTGCATAACGAAGTTTTAGATACTGTATTTGCATTAAAAACGCGCAGCACCTGCAAGCAATGCTAAATTAGCAATATAGTTTGAAATGTTATT
The DNA here is from genome assembly GCA_019787425.1 of Platygyra sinensis. NCBI lineage: Eukaryota > Metazoa > Cnidaria > Anthozoa > Scleractinia > Merulinidae > Platygyra > Platygyra sinensis. Next base: position 5,588 of record JAHPZR010016166.1, on the reverse strand, counting down.
CACACAGTGAAGTCGATTAGTTACGTTTTGAAATCATCATCCTTTGTAAAATATATTACCTATTTACTACGATGTAGAGTTGTAATTACACGCAATTTGAGCCGCAGTTTTTGTATTGTACAGAATTACAAAATAGAGTAATTTATGACAATTTCTGGTCGTCAAAATAATTATTTAGATGAGCTTAAGTCGTTTTGGTATAATAGTTGTAAACATAGTTTTACTGTTACATTCTATAAATTTAGGTTCTCGTTAAATAGAAAAAACATACATGTGTAAATCATTTGCTGTGCATTAATGTTACTATTTATGATCATTCAATAAAGAGATTGAGCTTTAATTGAATTGTTTAAACCATTTTCACAATTGTAGAGTACATTTAATTGTGTTCCAAAACTAGTGGAACTCGAAAGGAAACCTTTGAATGAAGAAATTAGGAAATTTAGTCTTACAGTAAGTAAAAGCCCACCTTAAAACTAGTTTACCAAGATGGTACAAAATACTCCCGAAGGGAGGGATGTAAGGAGTGTCAATGCAGAGCAGGGTTGTTCCAATACAGAACTCCTGATCGTCAGTAACACTAACAAACTGGTTTATTTAACTTCGCGGATTACAGCACTCAGCAGCACTAAGCTTCATTACATTTTTCATTGCTCTCTCACGGACAAAACTCGCGCTCTTTCACATATACAACCAGAATTTCTAAAACTTCTGTAAAGAACTAGTGCTTGAGAACTACAACTTTCCAGAAGGTTTTAGGTCACAGCTGAATGACTTCCAGTTCGAGATTTTCTTATTGAAAAACTTAATGATAACAACAGCAACGCGCAATTTTTGCGAATTATTAGAATGGAGTATATTCTCCGGTGTGATTTCCACAATGTTGACTACAGTTGTGCAGATAAAACGTATAAACGGTACTGTTAACAGCTGTGATTTTTAAGGTGGCTGGTTGCAGTTTCTAGTACTTTTCAAGACTTAGAGTTTGATGGGTCATTATAACCACACTTAATCGGTTGATGTCAAAATCATGGTATCAACAAACTGCCCAATCATCGGTGAACAAGTTGCTGTTAATTTTGTGGCACAATAGGTTACCATAGCAACAATATATCCTGCTAAAAACACTCTTAATTTTAGCTTCAAGCGCTTATAACTCAAAAACGAGCTCGGTGACCCCCATTTTTTATTATCAAATTATAATCAGCATGATAAGATGCAACGTTTTGCAACTTTTAAAAAATTCTGCGAAGGGGGTTCAGAGCGACCTTAAAATTTTCGAAAATTTATGATTAAGCTAACTCAGGAAAAAGAATAATTTTAATTTGAGTTTTGTAACTTTGCGGTGAGGTTTTCTGTATATTGTTTGGCCTCCTGTTTTAAGTTTTAATAATCACCATATACACAAGACAAAGCAGCAAATTAACATTTGTATAGGAGAAAAAAGTTATAATTAGGCTAACTTTAAACCTGGGTTAGCGATTACCGGTTTCCGAACAATCCTGCCCTGTTTTTAACTAGTTAACCTAATATGAGCCCGCGATTCAATCGAATATCAGCACCTGGTCAGCGGTCAACTATTTTTTCGTATTTCCGGTAATATGCTACATAAAAACACGTGCCAATGTAAAACTCCCATTGTACCTGAAGAAGGCTGGTTTGGCCAGCCGAAATATAGTACACCTTCAAAAATCATTCTACGTTGTGTCGGTTTCTGCCTTCATATTCTTCAACTTCAAAAAAGGCCACTTTAATGAGCCTAGACCTGAGCCCGCAATATGATCACGTGATAATGGTCAGCGGATCCCTTGATATGACAGCTATCAATTAAACATAATATGAAAGCTGTAATCCAAGACTGCATGACTTGGTATTAGCTGGATGGCCGCCATTTTGCGCGACGTCGTCGTCGTTGGGCGCACGCGCCCGCGATCCATGCCGCTAGCCATTTTACCATGAGAAAAGAGTTGCGTGGGTTTCTATTTCTATGCATGCATGTGATCCTGTTCCTATAGTTATGGGGCTCCGCTTGGCGGACCTTCGGGCCACCGGAGCTCCGCTATTATTAATTTTCACCATGTGCGAAACCTTCAAATAGATTAAGCTTCTGGTGGTTCAATTGCAAAAGGATGGTTTACAGATTCATGTAAAAATTGTTTGGGCAAATAATTGTGAGCGACGCGAGAGCTTTTCAAAGTACGTTAAAATGCAAATACTTGACCATCCGTCGTCAAACTTCAATTTACGGGTTAGACGTATATTTTAGCATGCGCCACTTTACTTGACCTATATTAAGTTGAAATAGGCACAGAGCTGATAATTTAGAAATGTACTAACCTTAATTGCTGTAAAAGGCAGGTCCAAAAGCCGTGTTTCTCTTTTCATTTGTCGCTCATAAAGCAGTAAAGTTTACTTTTGTTTACACAAAGTCCGATGTACATCAGCAACAGTCAGGCTATTTAATGGTTGTATACCATGAATCTATGACCCTCTCTCGATGCACATGATTACCACTGCAGTGAGTGCAGGCACTTTATCAGCTATTGTTTCAACATCAGAAAGTACAACAAATGTGATTTGGACCAAGGCTACGTACACTATAGAATACGATTACCAGGTAAAAAAATCTCCATAAATAAATTATAGATTAAATGAGCAAGAACTGCCTGAAATAAAAATGGGAAGCAACGTGACTAATTCGTGAGATAAACAGACTAAATTTAATCAGTAGTTACGTGAGTAGCCCCTCCCCTAAAAAAATTCGATTTTTTTAGGGAAGGGGCGGCTGTACGCAGGCTAGACATGTCCTGGCCATGAAGTCTTTTCCTAGTGGTAATGTATTGGTGTGTTTTTTTTAGTTCAGTCTTGTAACAGAAAATGGAAGACTATTGTTCATATATAAGGTATTGTTGGTGGAGTTGGTGGTTATAATACTAAAAATCGAAAGCGCAAAACTTAAATTGTTCGGTTGCTTTCGTACAATAAGGATGTCACTGACAATCAAAAGTTTATTTGAACATAAAGTCGAGTGATTTTACGCCGAGCTGACGAAGTTCACCAAAAGCGAAAGTTTGCGCACCGTGTGACAATATGTCCTAACCATCGCAGAAAACTTGGACAAGGGTGGAGCAGAAGGTTCAGCACGGGTAGGGGGTGGGGAAGGGTAGAACTCCTATATAAATGACGGGGGTACTCTAAGTAAATTTCGCAAAGAACCCCTAAGGGATACCAAGTTCCAGTTTTGTAGGGGTGGCTTGAAAGGTTTTACCTCCCCTTAGAGGTACTAATTCTCACGACATGATTGATCATGGCAGTTATACATACAACTTAAGCAGCTGTGAAATTTAAGCCTGAATAAAATTCAATTGTGTGTACAACTGAGCTGGTTAATAATGTCTTGATCTCTTTCTCCGCAGTTAAAACATCTGATATTTCATAGATTCGTTTGCATTTATTCATACATAACCCATAATCTCAAGCGATATTTTTTTCGGGCCTAGACTCTAATAGACCTTTTGACGCTAAGCACCCTAACAGCCACCAAAACCGCGTTTTAAACCCGTAAAAGTTACGAGCAGCAACGCCGCCATTTTGTATATGAGATATCCCCCACAGGGACGGAGGGTATCCAGCAACAGGTGCACAGTTCTGGACGAAATTGGCGGCCATTAAAAAGCAATAAATCAAAAGTAATATTTTGGTGCAGTGCAAAGCAAGCAACCATCTATTAGTGACTTAGCCGTCTCAGTTGACTTGACTTTGATGTAGTGGGCGTCGAAAGAGGGTCACAGATTCACTGTATTAGACAGTTGAACCACAGGCAGCCCAAGCTCTTTCCATGAAGCAACAAATATGGCATCGAATTATAAGCTTTTATATGGGATTTTCTACAAGATATTCATGAAGGTAGTTAAAAATGATTCTTTTTAAACCCAGTTTTCCCTTCATGAAGGAGGACAAGGCGAAAGGCGAAACACCTCAGTCGGGACAGCATGCCAAACGAAGCGAAAAATCCCAAGCTAAAATGTACCCACGACCACAAATCCACCGCAAAATACAATGGCAAAGGTTGATTTCTCATTTCAATTGTCTAGCCATACAATGGTAGCTCTGCGAGCAATCTTTAAAACTGGGCATCAGCTCCCCCCGGGAGGGGGGTTACTCTCATATCTGGGCTATACAGGTACGTGCCGCGGAATAGGGTATGGTTTTTGAGGTTCTTGGTCTTTGAATAGGGTATCTTTTTTTTACCATTTTGTTACTGTGTTCCTGGTGTGGTCCTTAGATAGGGTAGCTAAATTGTATTATCTAATAGTGGAGTGTGAAAACGCCCGCCTAAAGGAATGTTTGAGCCTCAAAAAGGGTATCAGTTTTCGCTTTCTTAGTCCTTAAATTGGGTTAGGGTTTAAGAACCTTCGCGGCACGCACCTATCCAAAATTCGCGGGGGCACCAGTCATTCTGTTTACACTAACAACTCAGTTATAGGCTATGATTTCTGAGCTACATAATTGCTGTGCCCATCGCCTCCAAACTTTACGTATATGTAGAGGATGTTTGATAGCCGGCAAACGAATATTTCTCATCGCGGCCCCTCACAACCCGGGTCAAAAACATTGGAAAACTGCAATGAAGGCAAAACTCCCTGAAATTGCATATTTGTATAAACTGAAGGTACCGGCTTGAGACCCCCTAGCAGAATAGTTCTTGGCCTTAAGACCCATGTTTGTTACTGGAAGACCCGGCTGGATGGCCATTCAGAAATTCTTACCTCAGACCTTGATTCACTCATGTCAAGAATACATTTTACAGATGTGCACACCCATGGCGAACTGTAACACTTAGATGGCAGCTATGATCAACGTTGGGCAAATGTCGTTATCACCGACAATTATGGAGGTTGGGTGTTAACACAAGTGATGCGTTTAGCATGGGCAGTTTCAATCTACTTTACGTTTTTGACAAAGTAAACGAGGCATTATCATTCAAGTCCAATCGGTAAACTAATTAAATTTATTGGCTAAAACCGTGTACTGACGCACTAAAAACACTTCAATTTTGCAAAATATTCTGGGGAGCTTGCCTCCAGATTCCCCTTTATCGGGACCCCACATTTGTCACTGGACGGTCACTCAGAGATTCCTACGACCTCCTAGCTAAAACTTCAATTCTCTGCTGCAAGCCATGAAGTAAGGCCCGGTTTAAACGTCGCATTTTACATGCGCCGAATCAAATTGCCAAATTAAATGCATGTAAAATGCGACGTCTAAATCAAATAAATGCGACATATTTCAATTCGATGCGAGTCAGTCGAATATTCGACTGATCCAGTCGAATATTCGACTGAAGTTTCACAGTTGATTTAAACGCCGCATTTTACATGTGCCGAATGGAATTGAAATTATGTTAATAATTTATGTTTGTTTGAATGGGAATTCAAAACACGTCGCTCGCGCTCAGCAATTTTATTCGGCGAAAAAATGCGACGTTTAAATCAAATCAGCCGAACGTATTCATTCGAGTCGACTAAAATTAGTATTTGATTCGGCGCATGGAAAATGCGACGTTTAAACCAGGCCTAATTTAATTA
>JAHPZR010016163.1:0-29905 GCA_019787425.1 Platygyra sinensis | reverse complement strand
AATTGTAGAAATCCACCAGAGTCCTCCAACGGTAGTTCCTTGAATAGTGTATAAAAGACTCCCTTTTCTGGTCTCCGTAAAAGCCATTTGCATGCCCACACTTTTCTTGAAACAATTTTAGAAGAAGCCTCTTCATCCTGAAGCATCACCATCATTAAAAGAGCCAGTTTTTTCTTTTTCAATCCAGAGATGTTCGCTGCCATGTTGGATTTATAACAACCTGTTCCCATGCCCCAATCGGGTTGTTTCATCATTCGGCTCCCTCGTCCTGACCTTCGTGTGTACTGGTTGGGGTACTTACCTGGGAGTGTGTTTCGGGAGCGTGTTTCAGGAGCAAGCTCCCTCGTGTGTGTACCGGCCTTTACAATGTGACGGGGCAATCAGCTGCAAACTAGTCAGTTTCTATTATACCATGCACGTCTTCTTATACATGGTAAAATGATGCATACTTGACAAGTATGATAACAATGTTTATCCGGTTTTGTCACCAGTTTATTCATTCAATTCCCCGTAAGTTTGCTTCAAAATTAGCGAATTACTTTTACAGTTAATGAAACTGATGAAAACGATACGTTTAGCGGAAATAGTCAGGCTGCCAATATACCTGCTAAAACTATTTATGATTGATTTTACAGCCTAGAATACTGTGAAGTTTGCAAAAATAAAACTCTTGTGTTGATGCGTCCGCTCTTTGTACAAGACGTGAGCTCTGTTTATTTTGATTTCCAAAAATGGCCAGTTTTGCTTCATTACCTTTCCTAAAAAGCACACATTTTAACTTTAGGTTATTAATGTTACAAAGCAACTTTAGTATTGTGACCCATACCCAGCTTGATTCTTTAGCCAAAAATGTTTGTGGTTATTTCAGTAACACATTCACAAATTCTGGCAAGAAGATGTCCTGTTTACAGCTCTGTGTATTGTTTTATTTTCAATTTGTGGCACCTTTCTGCAGGTATTTATTTGTAAATGGTTATTGCTAGAATGGATACTTCAAAATATGGCGAGACACTTCGTGACACAAAAACAGGTACAAGTAGATAAACGACACCCTATTTAATTAGGCAGAGATAAGCTGCTGGGTCAGACACTGATCTCTAGTGATTAGGTCTAAGCGCCGGCTCGAAATGGTTAGCTTTCATAAATTGTTCTGGTTACACCATAATTAAACTTGGTAAACCTTTGGTAAGACTTTACTACTAAGTATACCTATCGATAGAGTGCCAACGAGCAAATAATTTGTGGTATAATAAGGGTTTATTAATATAGCATGACGGGTATTTGGTTCTCTTCTGATGCAAACATTGCCAAGAGAAATTTATAACGCTTTTACCGGTCGGTAACATGACACCCCATGGGATCAAGGCTGCTTTCGTTCGTCACGCAATTCAGTAGGATATTGAGAGTACGCTGATTCGAGGAGCATTGTCAGCCAGTTTAATCATTAATCACTATACATCAGTTTGGACAATGGTATGTAAATTTTAAGGAATGCGAGGACTGAGAGAGTTTATGTTGCTAGGGACTGAGGATTGTTTTGTTTCATCGCCGTTATGTGAAGCCGAAGGGAGACGTCTTGTTGCGTTCGCTCTAGCTTTGTACAAGACGTGAACTTTACGCCATCCTAGGCTGTAAAAATCCATCATAAATAGCTTTACGAGGTGAATTGGCAGCTTGAATATTTCTGCCAAACGGATCGTTTTCATCGGTTTCATTAACTGTCAAAGTAATTTGCTAATTTTGAAGTAAACTTAAGGGGAATTGAATGAATAAACTGGTGACAAAACCAGATAAACGTTGTTATTGTGCTTGTCAATTAACCATCATTTTACCATGTATAAGAAGACCTGGTATAAAAGAATCTGACTAGTTTGCAGCTGATTACATCCTGTCACACTGTAAGAATGTTTTACTCACTTGTCCCGGCCTTTGGTCAACCTCTAATGCCCGATGCTCCGAAACCTTTATACTAATTTTGGAGCCATAGCCCCATATCCAACGTGCAGGACATTAGCGACACAATGGCATCGTCATGTAGCGCCTATTTTATAGCACTACAAGGGTCTGCGTTATTGTAAAAATGAGCAGTAAGTCATCTTCCAATTCAACTATCTTGTTGCAAGTTCTGTTTGTTGTTCGACGCATGGAGACTGGTGCCAAATTGTAACCAGTCTTCAATACAAACACGGACAAAATGAGGAATGATTGCAAGATATTTTACATTATTTTGCTTCAGAAAACTTTACTTAACTGTTAAGATATATCACTATATATTATGATTAATTGATTTTGTAATAACTGTGTAGCCAGTAGTGTATAAGTTTAATTACAAGTCCCACATCAGGCTTGGCCAAAAGCGTTTTCATGACTCATAGCACAGTAATTTTATTTTCCTTTTATTTTGTTTACACGAAATCACTCTTTCAAATTTATGAAACATTCTCTTTCCCTTAAAAATTATCTAGGCTGGAAAAAGAACTGATTTTACAGTGATTTTTAAGTCAAAATTAGGTTTATGCAAATGAGGTCATTTTTGCAAAAGTGTTGCATAATAATGATGCCAGGAAAGCAGCAAATCTTAATGACCCAAATTTTTCTATACTGTTTTGGATTATAGATGCCCTTAGGTAACCAATGACGTGTGTCTTGATTCTTAATAGGATTACAGGTAAAAAATATGATTTTTTGAAGTTGGGCTATTTTTCGTGTTTTCAGGGGGGTCGAAATTTGAGTAAATTTAGTGTCATGCATATCTCCTCCCAATAATTATATTCCCTAAAGCCATAAACCATTTAAAAGTAGGTTCTTAGTACAAACATCCTATACCATTACATATGCTGTGAGCTTTCTACATTTATTGTAATGGTACTCGAAAGTTACCTCTCATATGGGTGTTTTTTTGTACTCTGAGACCCCAAAATAGGACCCCCCCCCCTGAAAAAGTGAAAGGAAGATAGAACGAAGACAAATAAAAGTGGATCTAGTAATAGCTCATGAAGGTCACTGTCTTCACCAAGTTTCATTGAATTTGGCCGACCCCCGTTTCCAAGGTCTGACACGCTTTCTCAGTCAGGGCCTCTTAAGTGTGAGAAATCTGTTTTTTTTTTTTTTTTTCATCTAGTAGGTCTTTAATTCTAAGTATACCAGCTTCATGCCATTCTTTCCAATATACTGATTTACCGTCTATTAAAATATGCTTATTATTCCATAAGATGGCATTCTCAACACAGATTTCATTGTCCGCGAAGTTTGCTCTCGGACTTCCGCCCAGGTGTTAAGAACATCAGCGTAAAATATTGGTACGTTGTTTAGGCCTTGAAATTTTACGTCATAGTCACAATCAAAAATAAATGGCCCTCCAACATTTTTCAAATAAAATAAAGGAATTAACATCCACTGATCATCTACACCATTCTTCATTCTTTGAACCCAAGCACTTTGTAACGACTTAGATATAGTCTCAAATTCTGGTAAATCCAGCCCTCCTCTTTCTTTTGGACTTATAAGAGTATCCCTTTTTATCTTTTTTTCGGCTCGTGAGCGGGCGGAATTCAACAAAACCTGCAATCAGATTGGTTCCTGGAGTGGGCGGAATTCACTCATACGGACCGCTACAGCGGGCGAAATCCATCGAGTTGATCTACTTTCGTGAATGAATTAGCAGTTATCGTCAATCTTTCGCCCTTTTTTCACTTCCAAAGACGATTAATTGACGCAAGTTTACCTCTATTCACCTTTAGATAGCAAGGAATGTTACTGTAAGTAAATTCAATTGAAGTTTTTGAAGTTATGAGAGTTTGTTTGGTTGTTTGTTGCTCGGCGCTGTAATGGCGCGTAATCCTGTGTGTCTCTCTGTACAATTTTAAGTAAAAAGTGAGTCAATTTCAGTCGAGTTTCCCTCTCTAATCGTTGCTGTACTTCAGAGAATTGCTGTGGAGTACACTTCACGAATTTTCTCGTTATCTGCTTCTCAGTTTACGGTAGAAAAGTATAATTCAGTCGAGTGATTCGGAATGATCGACAAAAACTTTTTTGTAGTACAACTTCAAACTTTGAACAAAAATTCACACCTGCACTGTAAATCAGAAAGATCTGTTTTAGCCCTAAAAATAGGGCCGATTCGGTGAGTAAAATACAGTCCGATTTTTGGGTCTAATTTGGCTCCCTTAAATCAGGGCCAATACAGTCCAATTAGCAAGGGCTGATTTGGTCCTTGGGTTGAAATGGGCCCTAACGTGGGCTGGAATAGCTTTTTGATGTAGCTTTTTTGGCCCAGATTACGTTCAAATGGCTCCAGGAAGGTTTGAATCAGACTTTCGCCAGCAGGGCTGAATTGACACTTTGGGGCTGAAACAGATCTTTTCAATTTTCAGTGTGGAAAACAATTTTGGAGACCTTAACTGGGGAACTAAATGCACTAACGAAAAGTAGTTCGAAATAATTCTGTTCTTCAATACATCTTTCTTCGTATAGTATCTGATTTACTCGTTCCTTCGCTCGTTAGATTTTTGCGAATGGTTTGTAGACGGCGCGTAAGCCGATTCAATGGCAAAGTTGCGTAAACAAACGCACTTGTAAGCCACTTTACGGCAAGAAAAAAAAAGATAAAAATGTTATTGGCCGGCTTAGGGTCGGTCCGTATAGGGAAAAACTGTGACCTCGGGCTTGAAAATGCTGCCCTCGGCCTGCGGCCTCGGGCAGCATTTTCAAGACCTCGGTCACAGTTTTTCCCTATACGGACCTCCCAGCCGGCCAATAACATATATTTATCTTTGATTTCTTGTTATTCCAGACAAAATCTGTAATCAATCTATTAGTGATATCTATATAATGAGGCGGTGTATGTATGCACGAACTTACAAAGATAAGTTTCGATAGCCCTAATGTTTTGGCGATTGTTATCTTGCCATAAAGTGAGAGATCTCTTTGAGACCATATATTAAAAAGCTTTTGAGTTTTACATATCTTTTGTGAAAAATTTTCCTGTTCGCAAAGTTTTAGATTGTAAGAGAATGATATCCCTAAGGCGGAAATAGGCCTTTGTGGCCACTGAACTCCAAATAGTGTATCATTCCTATTTGCGTTTTTTTCCAAGCCACATTGCTTCAGATTTGCTTTGGTTAAGCTTTAAGCCGCTGCAATCTTTAAATAGGTCTAATAACTCTAACAGTTTCCCAAGCGACTCTTTATCTCTGCAAAAGGAGGTGGTGTCATCGGCATATTGAGATAATTTTATTTCTTTGTTTAGGACTCGAATTCCCTTTATATTTTCATTTGCTCTTATTGAGCAAGACAGTAATTCTGCGGCTAAAATGAACAACAAGCCAGACAAAGGGCAGCCTTGTCTTACTCCTCTTTTTATAGTAAATGACTCGGAGGCGAAGCCGTTGTTTATTATGCAGCTAGACAAGACAAGACAAGACAAGACAACTTTATTTAACCAGGGTAGCCCAATCAGCTGCAAAGCTGGTATCCTTAGGGGCCCTGGGTTCAATAAGACTTACATATACACATTTACAATAAAATCACAACGTTAAGTAAAATTAGCTAAAATTACAGGAAGAAAAAAAAAATCAGATAAAATGTCCTTTAAGAAGGCGTTTAAAAATTGCTAGAGAACTTGCCTCTTTGATTTCGCTTGGCAGTGAATTAAACGCTAAACGTCCTGAATTCTTAAAAGTTCGCCCCCCAAGAACAAGATGGGTTTTATTTGGGTGAATATCTCTCCTCTGCCTAGTGTTATAATTGTGTACATCATTGTTGACTTTAAAATAATTTTTTAAATGTTTGTGTACAGAGTTTTCACCCAAGTCTTAAAGTCGGGTCAAAATTGAAAGGTATCTAAAGCTTTAAATAGGCACTCCCGTTCTAAACTATCAAATGCTTTTTCAAAATCGATAAATAAAGCAATTCCTTCTATGTCCTGGTCAACGGTAAAATTGAGGATGTCGCTTATAAGTCTGATGTTTTCACCGATAAATCTTCCCTCTACGTAACCAGTTTGTGTGTTATTTATAACTGCCGATAGAACCTTTTTTAGTCTGAGAGAACCTTTTTTAGTCTGAGAGCTAAATCTTTAGAGGCAATCTTATAATCCACATTTAAAAGTGAAATAGGTCTCCAATTTTTAAGATACAATAAATTTTTGTTCTTTTTTGGAATAAGACGTATGATGCTTTGTCTTTGAGAAATTGACAGCTCACCTTTATGGAATCTATAATTAAAACTGTTTACCATTATCTTGCCTAATTGACTCAAGAAGAAGCTGTAAAATTCGGCAGTAAAACCATCATTGCCAGGGGATTTGTTTTTTTGGAAACATTTTAAAGCATTCCAGCACTCATTCTCCGTCAGCAAGCCTTCGCAGTTCTTTCTTTGTTCATCATTCAGCTTTTCTACCTTGTCATTATCGAAGAACACTTTGAATTTAGGATCGTTTACTTGAGGATTTTGCGAGGAATATAAGGATCGATAAAATCTTTTTTGTTCTTTTAGGATTTCCTTTGGGTCCGTGATACTGCTTCCGTTTTCTTGTGTAAGGCTGGTAATACATTTATTTTCATAATTTCGTCTCTCAAGATTAAGAAAATATTTCGAGCTTCGTTCGCCGAACTCATGCCAACGGGCTTTGGAGCGCCACACATGCTCCTCTTGCCCGGTGGTAGGAAATCTTATCCAATTCGCTCTTAACTTTAATGTATTTCTGGATGGCTTCTGGTGATGGGCAGTTTTCACCCATATTTCCCAGTCTTGAGACTTCCTGTACGAGATCTTTTTCATAATCTGTTTTCATTTTAGCTTTTTGTTTTGAATAACTAATTGTAAACGCCCTTATTTCCATTTTAATCAACTCCCATAAGAGTCCGTGATCTTCAAGATCCTGATACTTGTTTATAAAGTGCGGAATTTTAAACATTAATTTTTCTGCATATTCATCATCTTCTAAGAGGGAGGAATTGAATTTCCAGAATCCGGGTCCTCTTGGGTATTTCTCGTTGATTGGCAATTCCAACGTCACTAAAGAGTGATCGCAATGTGCAGCGTGTTTGATTTCACATTTTTGCACAGGGGAATTTTGTAATAGTTGACGGGCTATTAGCCAATAATCTAATCTGCATTTTATTTTCAAGTCGGCTGTTCGCCAAGTAAATTGTTTTTCTTCTGGATGTAGCGTTCTCCATACGTCGTCTAAATCTAAAATACACATCAATTGCTCGATCTCACTGGCGACATTCCTTCTTAACGAGACATCACGTCCTCCTTCTTTATCGGTTTTGGAAAGAGGGCAATTAAAATCGCCACCTACTATAATATTGTCGCTGGGAAACTGTTCAAGTAAAGATCTGAGTTGTTTAAAAAATATAATTTGCGCGTTATCATTATTGGGTGCGTAAATATTGGCACAAATAAATTTCTGATCATCTATAGAAAACTGCAGGATAAGAATCCTGCCGTTTTCACAACAAATTTCATTTTCTACTAGCACTTTGAGTCGAGGATTAAACAGAATTGCTACTCCTTTGCTGTGTTTACTTCCATGACAGAAGAACACTTTACTACCCCACTCGTTACTCCATAATTTTTCTTGGTCAGTAGAGCTATATGTCTCTTGCAAGAAAATTATTGAGTACTTGTTAACGTGCAGTTGCCAAAAAATAGCTCTTCGTTTTCTTGAACTATTTAAACCCCTAACATTTAACGTAATAAAAGTTAACTTATTCATATTAACGAACAAATAACGATATCTTAATAGTTTCACAATACAGAAGCCTTCTTAAGCTAAAGCCTGGAGAAAACATTGCATCACTTACAACATAAAAACGAAAATTACCTCTTATGAAACAAATTAAAGGCATTGCCTGTGAAGTTCTTTAAACTCCAACAATGGGTAGAATGTGAGATTAAAGTTGTTGTTATTGATCAGTATCACTCCGACGGCGTTGCTAGGTTAACTCTTTGCCTCTTCCATTTCATGGCGCAGTTTTGCTAGTTCTTCTGTTCCTACGATTCTGTGACGGCCATTGGCATCGACATATTTGAGTATTGCAGGATATGCGATGTAGACTTTCCGGTCGTCTCCAAGTTTCTTCTTTAGAAACTTTCTGTAGGGCACGAGCTCTTGCCTCCGCCGTTGGGTTTTTTTGGCGAAATCCTCACTTATACCGATGGCATTTCCGTTTAACGGGTTATCCTTTAGACGAGCGGCGGCATTCCTTAGTACCTTCATCTTATCCGTGTATCGAAGAAAAGCGACGTGCATTGGTCTGGGACCCTTTTCACCAGCAGAAGACGTTTTGCTTGGGAATGCGGTGTGCCCTCTCCAGCTCAACATGGCCACATATCGTTTCAAGGCCCATATGCTGCGTAATAAAATCCTGTACAAAAGAGATGCAATCTCCTTTTTCGGCTTTCTCTGGTATATTGTAGAAGACTAAGTTGTTCCTTCTTGACCTGTTTTGTAATTCTTCGATTTCATCCTTCAGCGCATCGACAGTGGCGTTATCTGCTTTTGAGTCTAAATCCGTTTTTACCTTCTGCAGTTCTGCTGTCATAGAGTTAAGTCCTCTTTCCATGTCATCTATGGTATTTTCAATCTTCAGCAGTCTTCCGTTTATTTGTTCAAGCACGTCTAGCTTCTTTAACTTTTCGTGTATGCTTTCCAAGATGGCGGCGTCGGCCTCGTGTCTATGTGGTGGCGTTCTTTCATCTTCACTGCTTAAGCATGCCTCTTGTCTCGCTCGCTATTCGTTAGGCATAACGGAAAGGAAAAGCAAAGATTCTCTAAATAGTTTGAGGCTGTTTTGGCTAATTTCCTGAAACTGATATGGTGTAACGGCAAAGCAGCGTCGGAGCGACAAAAAACACGACTACTCCATTTGGCGCCCAGTCCCAGTCCGAACTTTTACGGATGCATTTGGACATTTCCAGACCACAAATCAATGTTTTCATCTCTTCTAGACATCGGCTAGTCAATAAACGTTAGAAAACCTTGAAACAAACTCGATGACTTCTCGAAAGCCTCAGAATCTCTTATGGTCATGAAAACAAGCTTGCCAAATATGACGTCACAAATACCGTATATTCGTTTCCAACCTCGGCGCGGCCATTTCTGGTTTGTTTTCGTAAAGGTCTCAGAAACCGTCGGATTTTCTTATCTTGAGCACCACGGTTTGTGCAAAACCTAATTTTAAGCGTTGATTCTGCGTCCTGTTGGTATGACTGACGTTTTTAAAAAAGATTTTCAACAAAAGAAAAATTGTCCAAATTTCGTTGCATTTGACCTTTAAGCTACATCACAAAGCGCGCGCTTTGCTATAGTTATTGATTACGTCAGCAGCATCAGCAGCATACACCCATGGGCAAATAGTAGACGCTGAATTAACCAATCAGAACGTGCACTTTGCTTTAGTTATGTTAAAATGTTCATTGACTGATCCATACCTGCTCACATTAATTTTTTAACAAATTACATCTTCCTGTAATAGAGTTACAGACTACGTCGTTTTTTACAAAACGGGATCCTGAAACGGATGTATGCTACCTCTTGCGAGGCTGTTCAATAACGGGAGTTTCAATAATTAAGGGAATTATCGGAAAGGGTAAAGAGGCAAAGATTACAGGAAAAGTGCAGTTACCTTGTCTTATCGATGTTTGTATCTGTGCCTCGTTCAGAGCGACATCGTAAACCTTCATTTCCGCGATTTTTCCTTTAAAATGAAATATGTCACCTACACTCCCCATTCGAACTTTCTGGGCATTGGTTGAAATCTCATAACCTCTGCTAGTGTTTTGCGAGCCTCTCAGATGTCCGTTGATATACAGCGATTTATTTCCGCTGCTGTGATCGTAAATTGCTGCAACATGAACCCACTTTCCTACTCGAAGAACCTCGGATGCTCTTAAAGCAGAAGGTGTTTTTAAAGAGCTGCGCTCACTGATTATAATAAGTAGGTTGCGCTCTAGAAAAATCCACATACCGACTCCGAAGAGAGAAACTCCGTATATGAATAGTGGTCCATCTTGGCCTCCGGGTTCAACCCAGCACATCAAAGTGATTGAGAACTGAGTGTCCAATCCTCCTTTATTCGGAAACTCGATGTAGCTTTTATCAGTGCCATAAAACATATACGCTCCGCCTGGTTCGTTGTAGGGCCCGTTTGTAATAGCAACATCTCCCAGAATTCCCTCTGGCTGTCTGTTCTCTTTTTCTGCTCCTTTATAGCGAGCATTTAAGGGATAGAAGGCGACAGGTTCTGGCGCAGCTACGAATTAGAAAAAAACAAAACATTTACATCGTCACACTGCAACATGAAAATACGATAGCAGTAGAAACATTCTGTAGGACAGGAATTTCCGAGTTGGTTTTCTGTTGTCATCTTAAGCCGCCTTTTGGAGTTGGCCACCTGGTGTCTAATCTGCTTCACTACGAGTCTCATATAGCCTCAGCGATATCTAACGACTGACCATAAGGAAAAATGTTGCTACCTGGAGACGCACACAAGAGCCGTGGGTGTTATATCAAGAACACTGTCCTATTACTAGCTGGACTAAAGTGCATCACGTGATTTAATTCAAAACTGTGCAATTGGAGACTGCTGACAGTATGTTTTCTCTCGAATTTCGGCAGGGATTATAAGGAAAGACATTTAAACACTCATGTAAGTGACACTTTAAGGAAAAAGCGGCTGCCAGCACTGTAGTGTAACTCCCGATCGCTAGCCTGCGTAGCTGGCGGGATTTTGTTTCGGTGGCAAAGCCGAGAGTGAATAAGAGTGGCGAAGTCGTGAGGGAATTGGTGAGGAATCGAAATAAATACATGTACACTCAGTGCTTCGCCACTCGCGATTTCCCTCGTGGCAGGGCGGAAATAAAACATACGTACACGCGCGCTGCTCGTGGGCTTTGGTAACGTGAGAATAAAATGGCGGATCCACCACCAGAAACCACACGCTCACAAATCCCACCAGCTGCACAGCTACCCCGTGCATAGCAAGATTTCATTAACGCCCCATAACGACAGCAGGTTGAACCTGGTACTTTCACTTGGTAACGACGTGCGACTTGAAACCGCTGGAAATCAATTTAATGGCAGGCATTTTGAGTTTGTGCAGGGAAGCAAAGTTTTCGATTATATTTCCTCTTGTGTTCGAGATGGAAGGTCTTTCGGGCACTCAAAAAATTAACTTGATTCAAAGGAGGCTCGAAGCAAAATTTGAGAAGCAGACAAAACTTGGAGAGTGTTTTTCAAACTTTTTTACTGAAATTTGCATCGTTTTCCCAAAGTCATTATCTATGTCTGATATTGCGCGATCTATATTCAATATATTGATTGACTCTATATGTCGATTTTTATCGCTTCCAGCAGTCAGTCTTGCAGATACACGCCTTATACTTGCTCTTAGCCTTAATACGTTTTAAAGTCATTATCACATTTATAAAAGGTTAGAGCGCTTTTTATTTCAGTGTCGAA
The DNA here is from genome assembly GCA_019787425.1 of Platygyra sinensis. Classification (NCBI taxonomy): domain Eukaryota; kingdom Metazoa; phylum Cnidaria; class Anthozoa; order Scleractinia; family Merulinidae; genus Platygyra; species Platygyra sinensis. The sequence continues at coordinate 18,435 of JAHPZR010016163.1, read as the reverse complement.
AAGTAATTGAGTGCTTTTTTATTTAAGTAATATTTATTCTAACATTTGCTCAAAGAGCTAAAAGAGCTCATCTAGACTAAGATCTTATGCTGTTTAGAATGCATATTACACGTGACCATCGAACAAAGCATACACAATGGTATAGAAGTTAGCAAAACGGTTGGAAGAGAAATAAATGATTGGACGTACTGAAACAACGATAACATTATTATCAAAATCATCGTGAGAAATACCATTGAAGAACCAATAATTTTTTTTTTCTTATCGGAAGTACACTATAGCTTTTTATACACTTAAGTTTTTTATACAGGGCAGCAAACTTGGGCAGTACAGAAAATAGTGTGTAGGATCTTCAACAGGGGCATCGCAAATAGGACAGGCTTGTGATAGAGAACGATTTTTCTTAAAGGGTGGTATCTCAGGGCACTAAATTAAATTGCAAGCGAGTGTGAGATATTGACGCTGAACGCGGATCCCCAAAATAAAAAGGTAGTTACGGGTCAAAACTGCAAGTACTCTAAGAGACTGTGCTTAAAATGCCTAGAGAAGACGATGCACGTATCTTTATCGGAAGAAACGAGTTTTTACGCCTATCACTACGAACGTAAGGTAAGCAAAGTTTATTAGCAGATCGGGGAATATAACAAGATCTGTCAGAAACGAAATCTGGACAAAGATCACATAAATAAGGCGGAGCTAGCTTAAAAACAATTTTATACATCAAACTGAGTTTAGATCTTCTAACACTAAGATCGACCCAAGAAAGTTCATTTAAGAGAAAAACTCTGCTTGTCCCTTCCAAGGTACCGGTTACAACCCTGCGCCTTCTATTTGTAAACTTTCTAACAAACCAGTTTAACAAATTGGTTTTGCATCAACTACGCAACACGATTTGCTTAAAAAACTGGCGTAACTTTTTCATCCAATCAGAAGCAGATCCAACACCAATCGTAACTCGCTCGCAGTCCTTTTCCCGCGCTTTGCCTCAGCTACATGTCATTACTTTGATTGGCTCACTTGATTGTCTGCTTTCTTTGTGATTGGCAAGTCATAACGTTGGTTTTGGTTTTTACGACACTCAAATAAAAAGCGCTCTAAACTCCAGTGAATTATTATTTCTTACAGGGTGGCACAACAGCTGAGAAACTGATTACAAATCCTCTCCTTTGAATTCCCCTGTTTGAATGGACTTTTATCAAGGCGTATTTTCCAGATACAAGAACTGTCTTCCCAGTCATGTGACCACAGTACTTGCCAAACACCCGATTCTTCTCATTGGTAATCTGCAGATAATCCCCGCTACAAAACAAAAAGAAATATGAACAAGTGACCTTCTGTAAGAAGGGATCACTTCAACCTGAAACCCAGATTCTTCGTTCCCCTATAGCCAGCATCCGAGAACCGAGTGACCCTGAAAAGTACTGATTGGAAATCACAAATTATCTCACTTCCAGTTGCATTGCACATGCCTGGCTGATAATCATTCACGTGCTTCAATCGGGTCCCTGTTGTTTCGCTTCTGTTCCCTTTCATTGTTTTTAAACAAATCAAAATCGATCCTGCAACGGAACACTCAACAGACACTCACTTGCGCAGTAGGGAGCGAAGTAGACTCTCTCAAAGCCCGATTCCGTTAGATTAGGTAATTAGGTGATCCGGATGGAAACGGAGTTTTCTCGCTTGCAGCGAGCCATTTTTAACCGACCAGTTTCCTGGTCGGCGGTGTGTCGGGGATGTGTCAGAGGCTATATCCAATCACATAATGGTCTATATTCTGATGTCATTTTTTGAGCAACGTGGTCTTGTGCAACATGTCGATTGCGCTCGGCGGAGGAGTCTGAGGAAAATGAACGTGCGAGTAGTTGTAAGTTGTAGAAGCTTACGTTGGCGGCCGAGATGTATTGATGGTTGCACCGATAGGTTGAGGGAAAAGTCTGACGTTCCACATCGCTCTCTTTGTATTGGATTTTTACAAAGATGGCGAACGAGATCTTGTACACACAGCTTGCCTCGTTATTTTCACTTTGGTTTCCTTAATGAAATTGTCGATCCTTTGCGAGAAAGAGGTCAAAGCCATTGTCTAGGACCCAGAAACTTCTAAGGCAGAAACAAAGAAGCTTCAGAGGGAAAATACAACCTCGTGTTTACGAGTCCTGAGAAGCTATTTGGCAGTCATCGTTCCAGTATATTGGCACTGAAGAACAAAATTCAGGCCGTATTCATCGACGAGGTTCAATGTGGCGAAATGGTTAGTGTTTTTTTTTTTTTTAAATGTAACTTTTAGTTTATTTCACGAAGCGACCAGAGGGCGGCGCAGGCGGTCAAATATTACGTCACAGCCAGCTTTTTTCGCGCTTACAATATGCAAATTCAATTCAATATTCCGCAGGCAGAACAAGTCGACTCGCGAGTTCGTCCCTCGCTTTCGTCGTCTTGAGAATCGCTCGCTTTCGTATTTTCGCAGTCGACTTGTGGCAAGTCCAGGATGGAAGACTCGAGATACGAGCTTATGGTCATTGTAATGTAATTACCCATACGCACGTCAGTTTCTTGACCAAAAGTTTGAATTTCGTAATGTTTTGAGAGTGTAGCCAGTCATATTTAGTCATTCAGCCATTTTCCATACGCGCAAGGTGTGTTAAGTTAAGGAGTGGGTAAGCGTAACCGACTGCCATTGTAGTTTCTCAGTCCATTCTCATTTAAAGCTGAGTCGCACTATCTACAATAAGTAAGTTTATACTAGTGTTCTTATGCAAATATTACAAGTGGTTTGGTTGAGTGACTTTTATTCTATCAATCTGACTGGAACCCGAGTAAGGCAAGCTCGGTAAGTGTAAAGGTCGACACTCAGTAAGAACATGATGATGCGGGGTCGTGAAGTGGACACAAGCCCCATCGTGTGTACGTATAAGAGTCATGTTGTAGGACAGTCAGCAAGCTGGTGCACACGAAGAGAATAGTGGATCATTTCTTTGTTATAGTGGAAACAGTTTACGAGAGCACTGCTCATGGTCCACCAACTACAACTAAAATACATAAATAAATAAATAAATAAATAAATAAATAAATAAATAAATAAGTAAGTAATTAAATAATTAAAGAAACAAAGAAACAAACAAAGGAAGAAAGAAAGAAAGGAAGAAAGTTAAAAATAAAGCCACACCAGCCTTAGCTGGTTTCCATGCGGGTCCTCCATCCTGGTCGAATTGGAATTTAAAGCCTTCAACTTGGTTTTTGTGGAGCGAGGAAAACCGGAGAATCCGGCGAAAAACCCTTGGAACAAGGCGAGAGCCAACAGCAAACTCAACTCACATAAAATACCGGGCCGGAATCAAACCCAGGCCACATTGGTGGGAGGCGAGCGCCCTCACCGCTGCCTTAACTCTACTTCCTTTTCTACACCAACAAAACTTTTAAACTATGAAAATTGTCGTTGCAACGTATCCCCGCTTCAAGTCCCAGCTTCCTGCTCGCTAGTGTTTGTCGATTCTTAAAGTAGCTACGTCACGGTTAGGACGGTTTGCAAGGTTTAAAAGTTTTGGTTGGTGTCAGAGAAAGGACAGTAGAGGTTAAGGCAGCGGTGAGGGCGCGTCGCCTCCCATCCAATGTGGCCTGGGGGTTGATTCCGGCCCGGTATTTTATGTGAGTTGAGTTTGCTGTTGGCTCTCGCCTTGTTCCAAGGGTTTTTCGCCGGATTCTCCGGTTTTCCTCGCTCCACAAAAACCAAGTTGAAGGCTTTAAATTCCAATTCGACCAGGATGGAGGACCCGCATGGAAACCAGCTAAGGCTGGTGTGGCTTTATTTTTAACTTTCTTCCTTTCTTTCTTTCTTCCTTTGTTTGTTTCTTTGTTTCTTTAATTATTTAATTACTTACTTATTTATTTATTTATTTATTTATTTATTTATTTATTTATTTATGTATTTTAGTTGTAGTTGGTGGACCATGAGCAGTGCTCTCGTAAACTGTTTCCACTATAACAAAGAAATGATCCACTATTCTCTTCGTGTGCACCAGCTTGCTGACTGTCCTACAACATGACTCTTATACGTACACACGATGGGGCTTGTGTCCACTTCACGACCCCGCATCATCATGTTCTTACTGAGTGTCGACCTTTACACTTACCGAGCTTGCCTTACTCGGGTTCCAGTCAGATTGATAGAATAAAAGTCACTCAACCAAACCACTTGTAATATTTGCATAAGAACACTAGTATAAACTTACTTATTGTAGATAGTGCGACTCAGCTTTAAATGAGAATGGACTGAGAAACTACAATGGCAGTCGGTTACGCTTACCCACTCCTTAACTTAACACACCTTGCGCGTATGGAAAATGGCTGAATGACTAAATATGACTGGCTACACTCTCAAAACATTACGAAATTCAAACTTTTGGTCAAGAAACTGACGTGCGTATGGGTAATTACATTACAATGACCATAAGCTCGTATCTCGAGTCTTCCATCCTGGACTTGCCACAAGTCGACTGCGAAAATACGAAAGCGAGCGATTCTCAAGACGACGAAAGCGAGGGACGAACTCGCGAGTCGACTTGTTCTGCCTGCGGAATATTGAATTGAATTTGCATATTGTAAGCGCGAAAAAAGCTGGCTGTGACGTAATATTTGACCGCCTGCGCCGCCCTCTGGTCGCTTCGTGAAATAAACTAAAAGTTACATTTAAAAAAAAAAAAAACACTAACCATTTCGCCACATTGAACCTCGTCGATGAATACGGCCTGAATTTTGTTCTTCAGTGCCAATATACTGGAACGATGACTGCCAAATAGCTTCTCAGGACTCGTAAACACGAGGTTGTATTTTCCCTCTGAAGCTTCTTTGTTTCTGCCTTAGAAGTTTCTGGGTCCTAGACAATGGCTTTGACCTCTTTCTCGCAAAGGATCGACAATTTCATTAAGGAAACCAAAGTGAAAATAACGAGGCAAGCTGTGTGTACAAGATCTCGTTCGCCATCTTTGTAAAAATCCAATACAAAGAGAGCGATGTGGAACGTCAGACTTTTCCCTCAACCTATCGGTGCAACCATCAATACATCTCGGCCGCCAACGTAAGCTTCTACAACTTACAACTACTCGCACGTTCATTTTCCTCAGACTCCTCCGCCGAGCGCAATCGACATGTTGCACAAGACCACGTTGCTCAAAAAATGACATCAGAATATAGACCATTATGTGATTGGATATAGCCTCTGACACATCCCCGACACACCGCCGACCAGGAAACTGGTCGGTTAAAAATGGCTCGCTGCAAGCGAGAAAACTCCGTTTCCATCCGGATCACCTAATTACCTAATCTAACGGAATCGGGCTTTGAGAGAGTCTACTTCGCTCCCTACTGCGCAAGTGAGTGTCTGTTGAGTGTTCCGTTGCAGGATCGATTTTGATTTGTTTAAAAACAATGAAAGGGAACAGAAGCGAAACAACAGGGACCCGATTGAAGCACGTGAATGATTATCAGCCAGGCATGTGCAATGCAACTGGAAGTGAGATAATTTGTGATTTCCAATCAGTACTTTTCAGGGTCACTCGGTTCTCGGATGCTGGCTATAGGGGAACGAAGAATCTGGGTTTCAGGTTGAAGTGATCCCTTCTTACAGAAGGTCACTTGTTCATATTTCTTTTTGTTTTGTAGCGGGGATTATCTGCAGATTACCAATGAGAAGAATCGGGTGTTTGGCAAGTACTGTGGTCACATGACTGGGAAGACAGTTCTTGTATCTGGAAAATACGCCTTGATAAAAGTCCATTCAAACAGGGGAATTCAAAGGAGAGGATTTGTAATCAGTTTCTCAGCTGTTGTGCCACCCTGTAAGAAATAATAATTCACTGGAGTTTAGAGCGCTTTTTATTTGAGTGTCGTAAAAACCAAAACCAACGTTATGACTTGCCAATCACAAAGAAAGCAGACAATCAAGTGAGCCAATCAAAGTAATGACATGTAGCTGAGGCAAAGCGCGGGAAAAGGACTGCGAGCGAGTTACGATTGGTGTTGGATCTGCTTCTGATTGGATGAAAAAGTTACGCCAGTTTTTTAAGCAAATCGTGTTGCGTAGTTGATGCAAAACCAATTTGTTAAACTGGTTTGTTAGAAAGTTTACAAATAGAAGGCGCAGGGTTGTAACCGGTACCTTGGAAGGGACAAGCAGAGTTTTTCTCTTAAATGAACTTTCTTGGGTCGATCTTAGTGTTAGAAGATCTAAACTCAGTTTGATGTATAAAATTGTTTTTAAGCTAGCTCCGCCTTATTTATGTGATCTTTGTCCAGATTTCGTTTCTGACAGATCTTGTTATATTCCCCGATCTGCTAATAAACTTTGCTTACCTTACGTTCGTAGTGATAGGCGTAAAAACTCGTTTCTTCCGATAAAGATACGTGCATCGTCTTCTCTAGGCATTTTAAGCACAGTCTCTTAGAGTACTTGCAGTTTTGACCCGTAACTACCTTTTTATTTTGGGGATCCGCGTTCAGCGTCAATATCTCACACTCGCTTGCAATTTAATTTTAGTGCCCTGAGATACCACCCTTTAAGAAAAATCGTTCTCTATCACAAGCCTGTCCTATTTGCGATGCCCCTGTTGAAGATCCTACACACTATTTTCTGTACTGCCCAAGTTTGCTGCCCTGTATAAAAAACTTAAGTGTATAAAAAGCTATAGTGTACTTCCGATAAGAAAAAAAAAATTATTGGTTCTTCAATGGTATTTCTCACGATGATTTTGATAATAATGTTATCGTTGTTTCAGTACGTCCAATCATTTATTTCTCTTCCAACCGTTTTGCTAACTTCTATACCATTGTGTATGCTTTGTTCGATGGTCACGTGTAATATGCATTCTAAACAGCATAAGATCTTAGTCTAGATGAGCTCTTTTAGCTCTTTGAGCAAATGTTAGAATAAATATTACTTAAATAAAAAAGCACTCAATTACTTTTCGACACTGAAATAAAAAGCGCTCTAACCTTTTATAAATGTGATAATGACTTTAAAACGTATTAAGGCTAAGAGCAAGTATAAGGCGTGTATCTGCAAGACTGACTGCTGGAAGCGATAAAAATCGACATATAGAGTCAATCAATATATTGAATATAGATCGCGCAATATCAGACATAGATAATGACTTTGGGAAAACGATGCAAATTTCAGTAAAAAAGTTTGAAAAACACTCTCCAAGTTTTGTCTGCTTCTCAAATTTTGCTTCGAGCCTCCTTTGAATCAAGTTAATTTTTTGAGTGCCCGAAAGACCTTCCATCTCGAACACAAGAGGAAATATAATCGAAAACTTTGCTTCCCTGCACAAACTCAAAATGCCTGCCATTAAATTGATTTCCAGCGGTTTCAAGTCGCACGTCGTTACCAAGTGAAAGTACCAGGTTCAACCTGCTGTCGTTATGGGGCGTTAATGAAATCTTGCTATGCACGGGGTAGCTGTGCAGCTGGTGGGATTTGTGAGCGTGTGGTTTCTGGTGGTGGATCCGCCATTTTATTCTCACGTTACCAAAGCCCACGAGCAGCGCGCGTGTACGTATGTTTTATTTCCGCCCTGCCACGAGGGAAATCGCGAGTGGCGAAGCACTGAGTGTACATGTATTTATTTCGATTCCTCACCAATTCCCTCACGACTTCGCCACTCTTATTCACTCTCGGCTTTGCCACCGAAACAAAATCCCGCCAGCTACGCAGGCTAGCGATCGGGAGTTACACTACAGTGCTGGCAGCCGCTTTTTCCTTAAAGTGTCACTTACATGAGTGTTTAAATGTCTTTCCTTATAATCCCTGCCGAAATTCGAGAGAAAACATACTGTCAGCAGTCTCCAATTGCACAGTTTTGAATTAAATCACGTGATGCACTTTAGTCCAGCTAGTAATAGGACAGTGTTCTTGATATAACACCCACGGCTCTTGTGTGCGTCTCCAGGTAGCAACATTTTTCCTTATGGTCAGTCGTTAGATATCGCTGAGGCTATATGAGACTCGTAGTGAAGCAGATTAGACACCAGGTGGCCAACTCCAAAAGGCGGCTTAAGATGACAACAGAAAACCAACTCGGAAATTCCTGTCCTACAGAATGTTTCTACTGCTATCGTATTTTCATGTTGCAGTGTGACGATGTAAATGTTTTGTTTTTTTCTAATTCGTAGCTGCGCCAGAACCTGTCGCCTTCTATCCCTTAAATGCTCGCTATAAAGGAGCAGAAAAAGAGAACAGACAGCCAGAGGGAATTCTGGGAGATGTTGCTATTACAAACGGGCCCTACAACGAACCAGGCGGAGCGTATATGTTTTATGGCACTGATAAAAGCTACATCGAGTTTCCGAATAAAGGAGGATTGGACACTCAGTTCTCAATCACTTTGATGTGCTGGGTTGAACCCGGAGGCCAAGATGGACCACTATTCATATACGGAGTTTCTCTCTTCGGAGTCGGTATGTGGATTTTTCTAGAGCGCAACCTACTTATTATAATCAGTGAGCGCAGCTCTTTAAAAACACCTTCTGCTTTAAGAGCATCCGAGGTTCTTCGAGTAGGAAAGTGGGTTCATGTTGCAGCAATTTACGATCACAGCAGCGGAAATAAATCGCTGTATATCAACGGACATCTGAGAGGCTCGCAAAACACTAGCAGAGGTTATGAGATTTCAACCAATGCCCAGAAAGTTCGAATGGGGAGTGTAGGTGACATATTTCATTTTAAAGGAAAAATCGCGGAAATGAAGGTTTACGATGTCGCTCTGAACGAGGCACAGATACAAACATCGATAAGACAAGGTAACTGCACTTTTCCTGTAATCTTTGCCTCTTTACCCTTTCCGATAATTCCCTTAATTATTGAAACTCCCGTTATTGAACAGCCTCGCAAGAGGTAGCATACATCCGTTTCAGGATCCCGTTTTGTAAAAAACGACGTAGTCTGTAACTCTATTACAGGAAGATGTAATTTGTTAAAAAATTAATGTGAGCAGGTATGGATCAGTCAATGAACATTTTAACATAACTAAAGCAAAGTGCACGTTCTGATTGGTTAATTCAGCGTCTACTATTTGCCCATGGGTGTATGCTGCTGATGCTGCTGACGTAATCAATAACTATAGCAAAGCGCGCGCTTTGTGATGTAGCTTAAAGGTCAAATGCAACGAAATTTGGACAATTTTTCTTTTGTTGAAAATCTTTTTTAAAAACGTCAGTCATACCAACAGGACGCAGAATCAACGCTTAAAATTAGGTTTTGCACAAACCGTGGTGCTCAAGATAAGAAAATCCGACGGTTTCTGAGACCTTTACGAAAACAAACCAGAAATGGCGCGCGCGAGGTTGGAAACGAATATACGGTATTTGTGACGTCATATTTGGCAAGCTTGTTTTCATGACCATAAGAGATTCTGAGGCTTTCGAGAAGTCATCGAGTTTGTTTCAAGGTTTTCTAACGTTTATTGACTAGCCGATGTCTAGAAGAGATGAAAACATTGATTTGTGGTCTGGAAATGTCCAAATGCATCCGTAAAAGTTCGGACTGGGACTGGGCGCCAAATGGAGTAGTCGTGTTTTTTGTCGCTCCGACGCTGCTTTGCCGTTACACCATATCAGTTTCAGGAAATTAGCCAAAACAGCCTCAAACTATTTAGAGAATCTTTGCTTTTCCTTTCCGTTATGCCTAACGAATAGCGAGCGAGACAAGAGGCATGCTTAAGCAGTGAAGATGAAAGAACGCCACCACATAGACACGAGGCCGACGCCGCCATCTTGGAAAGCATACACGAAAAGTTAAAGAAGCTAGACGTGCTTGAACAAATAAACGGAAGACTGCTGAAGATTGAAAATACCATAGATGACATGGAAAGAGGACTTAACTCTATGACAGCAGAACTGCAGAAGGTAAAAAACGGATTTAGACTCAAAAGCAGATAACGCCACTGTCGATGCGCTGAAGGATGAAATCGAAGAATTACAAAACAGGTCAAGAAGGAACAACTTAGTCTTCTACAATATACCAGAGAAAGCCGAAAAAGGAGATTGCATCTCTTTTGTACAAGATTTTATTACGCAGCATATGGGCCTTGAAACGATATGTGGCCATGTTGAGCTGGAGAGGGCACACCGCATTCCCAAGCAAAACGTCTTCTGCTGGTGAAAAGGGTCCCAGACCAATGCACGTCGCTTTTCTTCGATACACGGATAAGATGAAGGTACTAAGGAATGCCGCCGCTCGTCTAAAGGATAACCCGTTAAACGGAAATGCCATCGGTATAAGTGAGGATTTCGCCAAAAAAACCCAACGGCGGAGGCAAGAGCTCGTGCCCTACAGAAAGTTTCTAAAGAAGAAACTTGGAGACGACCGGAAAGTCTACATCGCATATCCTGCAATACTCAAATATGTCGATGCCAATGGCCGTCACAGAATCGTAGGAACAGAAGAACTAGCAAAACTGCGCCATGAAATGGAAGAGGCAAAGAGTTAACCTAGCAACGCCGTCGGAGTGATACTGATCAATAACAACAACTTTAATCTCACATTCTACCCATTGTTGGAGTTTAAAGAACTTCACAGGCAATGCCTTTAATTTGTTTCATAAGAGGTAATTTTCGTTTTTATGTTGTAAGTGATGCAATGTTTTCTCCAGGCTTTAGCTTAAGAAGGCTTCTGTATTGTGAAACTATTAAGATATCGTTATTTGTTCGTTAATATGAATAAGTTAACTTTTATTACGTTAAATGTTAGGGGTTTAAATAGTTCAAGAAAACGAAGAGCTATTTTTTGGCAACTGCACGTTAACAAGTACTCAATAATTTTCTTGCAAGAGACATATAGCTCTACTGACCAAGAAAAATTATGGAGTAACGAGTGGGGTAGTAAAGTGTTCTTCTGTCATGGAAGTAAACACAGCAAAGGAGTAGCAATTCTGTTTAATCCTCGACTCAAAGTGCTAGTAGAAAATGAAATTTGTTGTGAAAACGGCAGGATTCTTATCCTGCAGTTTTCTATAGATGATCAGAAATTTATTTGTGCCAATATTTACGCACCCAATAATGATAACGCGCAAATTATATTTTTTAAACAACTCAGATCTTTACTTGAACAGTTTCCCAGCGACAATATTATAGTAGGTGGCGATTTTAATTGCCCTCTTTCCAAAACCGATAAAGAAGGAGGACGTGATGTCTCGTTAAGAAGGAATGTCGCCAGTGAGATCGAGCAATTGATGTGTATTTTAGATTTAGACGACGTATGGAGAACGCTACATCCAGAAGAAAAACAATTTACTTGGCGAACAGCCGACTTGAAAATAAAATGCAGATTAGATTATTGGCTAATAGCCCGTCAACTATTACAAAATTCCCCTGTGCAAAAATGTGAAATCAAACACGCTGCACATTGCGATCACTCTTTAGTGACGTTGGAATTGCCAATCAACGAGAAATACCCAAGAGGACCCGGATTCTGGAAATTCAATTCCTCCCTCTTAGAAGATGATGAATATGCAGAAAAATTAATGTTTAAAATTCCGCACTTTATAAACAAGTATCAGGATCTTGAAGATCACGGACTCTTATGGGAGTTGATTAAAATGGAAATAAGGGCGTTTACAATTAGTTATTCAAAACAAAAAGCTAAAATGAAAAACAGATTATGAAAAAGATCTCGTACAGGAAGTCTCAAGACTGGGAAATATGGGTGAAAACTGCCCATCACCAGAAGCCATCCAGAAATACATTAAAGTTAAGAGCGAATTGGATAAGATTTCCTACCACCGGGCAAGAGGAGCATGTGTGCGCTCCAAAGCCCGTTGGCATGAGTTCGGCGAACGAAGCTCGAAATATTTTCTTAATCTTGAGAGACGAAATTATGAAAATAAATGTATTACCAGCCTTACACAAGAAAACGGAAGCAGTATCACGGACCCAAAGGAAATCCTAAAAGAACAAAAAAGATTTTATCGATCCTTATATTCCTCGCAAAATCCTCAAGTAAACGATCCTAAATTCAAAGTGTTCTTCGATAATGACAAGGTAGAAAAGCTGAATGATGAACAAAGAAAGAACTGCGAAGGCTTGCTGACGGAGAATGAGTGCTGGAATGCTTTAAAATGTTTCCAAAAAAACAAATCCCCTGGCAATGATGGTTTTACTGCCGAATTTTACAGCTTCTTCTTGAGTCAATTAGGCAAGATAATGGTAAACAGTTTTAATTATAGATTCCATAAAGGTGAGCTGTCAATTTCTCAAAGACAAAGCATCATACGTCTTATTCCAAAAAAGAACAAAAATTTATTGTATCTTAAAAATTGGAGACCTATTTCACTTTTAAATGTGGATTATAAGATTGCCTCTAAAGATTTAGCTCTCAGACTAAAAAAGGTTCTCTCAGACTAAAAAAGGTTCTATCGGCAGTTATAAATAACACACAAACTGGTTACGTAGAGGGAAGATTTATCGGTGAAAACATCAGACTTATAAGCGACATCCTCAATTTTACCGTTGACCAGGACATAGAAGGAATTGCTTTATTTATCGATTTTGAAAAAGCATTTGATAGTTTAGAACGGGAGTGCCTATTTAAAGCTTTAGATACCTTTCAATTTTGACCCGACTTTAAGACTTGGGTGAAAACTCTGTACACAAACATTTAAAAAATTATTTTAAAGTCAACAATGATGTACACAATTATAACACTAGGCAGAGGAGAGATATTCACCCAAATAAAACCCATCTTGTTCTTGGGGGGCGAACTTTTAAGAATTCAGGACGTTTAGCGTTTAATTCACTGCCAAGCGAAATCAAAGAGGCAAGTTCTCTAGCAATTTTTAAACGCCTTCTTAAAGGACATTTTATCTGATTTTTTTTTTCTTCCTGTAATTTTAGCTAATTTTACTTAACGTTGTGATTTTATTGTAAATGTGTATATGTAAGTCTTATTGAACCCAGGGCCCCTAAGGATACCAGCTTTGCAGCTGATTGGGCTACCCTGGTTAAATAAAGTTGTCTTGTCTTGTCTTGTCTTGTCTAGCTGCATAATAAACAACGGCTTCGCCTCCGAGTCATTTACTATAAAAAGAGGAGTAAGACAAGGCTGCCCTTTGTCTGGCTTGTTGTTCATTTTAGCCGCAGAATTACTGTCTTGCTCAATAAGAGCAAATGAAAATATAAAGGGAATTCGAGTCCTAAACAAAGAAATAAAATTATCTCAATATGCCGATGACACCACCTCCTTTTGCAGAGATAAAGAGTCGCTTGGGAAACTGTTAGAGTTATTAGACCTATTTAAAGATTGCAGCGGCTTAAAGCTTAACCAAAGCAAATCTGAAGCAATGTGGCTTGGAAAAAAACGCAAATAGGAATGATACACTATTTGGAGTTCAGTGGCCACAAAGGCCTATTTCCGCCTTAGGGATATCATTCTCTTACAATCTAAAACTTTGCGAACAGGAAAATTTTTCACAAAAGATATGTAAAACTCAAAAGCTTTTTAATATATGGTCTCAAAGAGATCTCTCACTTTATGGCAAGATAACAATCGCCAAAACATTAGGGCTATCGAAACTTATCTTTGTAAGTTCGTGCATACATACACCGCCTCATTATATAGATATCACTAATAGATTGATTACAGATTTTGTCTGGAATAACAAGAAATCAAAGATAAATATATGTTATTGGCCGGCTGGGAGGTCCGTATAGGGAAAAACTGTGACCGAGGTCTTGAAAATGCTGCCCGAGGCCGCAGGCCGAGGGCAGCATTTTCAAGCCCGAGGTCACAGTTTTTCCCTATACGGACCGACCCTAAGCCGGCCAATAACATTTTTATCTTTTTTTTTCTTGCCGTAAAGTGGCTTACAAGTGCGTTTGTTTACGCAACTTTGCCATTGAATCGGCTTACGCGCCGTCTACAAACCATTCGCAAAAAATCTAACGAGCGAAGGAACGAGTAAATCAGATACTATACGAAGAAAGATGTATTGAAGAACAGAATTATTTCGAACTACTTTTCGTTAGTGCATTTAGTTCCCCAGTTAAGGTCTCCAAAATTGTTTTCCACACTGAAAATTGAAAAGATCTGTTTCAGCCCCAAAGTGTCAATTCAGCCCTGCTGGCGAAAGTCTGATTCAAACCTTCCTGGAGCCATTTGAACGTAATCTGGGCCAAAAAAGCTACATCAAAAAGCTATTCCAGCCCACGTTAGGGCCCATTTCAACCCAAGGACCAAATCAGCCCTTGCTAATTGGACTGTATTGGCCCTGATTTAAGGGAGCCAAATTAGACCCAAAAATCGGACTGTATTTTACTCACCGAATCGGCCCTATTTTTAGGGCTAAAACAGATCTTTCTGATTTACAGTGCAGGTGTGAATTTTTGTTCAAAGTTTGAAGTTGTACTACAAAAAAGTTTTTGTCGATCATTCCGAATCACTCGACTGAATTATACTTTTCTACCGTAAACTGAGAAGCAGATAACGAGAAAATTCGTGAAGTGTACTCCACAGCAATTCTCTGAAGTACAGCAACGATTAGAGAGGGAAAACTCGACTGAAATTGACTCACTTTTTACTTAAAATTGTACAGAGAGACACACAGGATTACGCGCCATTACAGCGCCGAGCAACAAACAACCAAACAAACTCTCATAACTTCAAAAACTTCAATTGAATTTACTTACAGTAACATTCCTTGCTATCTAAAGGTGAATAGAGGTAAACTTGCGTCAATTAATCGTCTTTGGAAGTGAAAAAAGGGCGAAAGATGACGATAACTGCTAATTCATTCACGAAAGTAGATCAACTCGATGGATTTCGCCCGCTGTAGCGGTCCGTATGAGTGAATTCCGCCCACTCCAGGAACCAATCTGATTGCAGGTTTTGTTGAATTCCGCCCGCTCACGAGCCGAAAAAAAGATAAAAAGGGATACTCTTATAAGTCCAAAAGAAAGAGGAGGGCTGGATTTACCAGAATTTGAGACTATATCTAAGTCGTTACAAAGTGCTTGGGTTCAAAGAATGAAGAATGGTGTAGATGATCAGTGGATGTTAATTCCTTTATTTTATTTGAAAAATGTTGGAGGGCCATTTATTTTTGATTGTGACTATGACGTAAAATTTCAAGGCCTAAACAACGTACCAATATTTTACGCTGATGTTCTTAACACCTGGGCGGAAGTCCGAGAGCAAACTTCGCGGGACAATGAAATCTGTGTTGAGAATGCCATCTTATGGAATAATAAGCATATTTTAATAGACGGTAAATCAGTATATTGGAAAGAATGGCATGAAGCTGGTATACTTAGAATTAAAGACCTACTAGATGAAAAAAAAAAAAAAAAAACAGATTTCTCACACTTAAGAGGCCCTGACTGAGAAAGCGTGTCAGACCTTGGAAACGGGGGTCGGCCAAATTCAATGAAACTTGGTGAAGACAGTGACCTTGATGAGCTATTACTAGATCCACTTTTATTTGTCTTCGTTCTATCTTCCTTTCACTTTTTCAGGGGGGGGGTCCTATTTTGGGGTCTCAGAGTACAAAAAAACACCCATATGAGAGGTAACTTTCGAGTACCATTACAATAAATGTAGAAAGCTCACAGCATATGTAATGGTATAGGATGTTTGTACTAAGAACCTACTTTTAAATGGTTTATGGCTTTAGGGAATATAATTATTGGGAGGAGATATGCATGACACTAAATTTACTCAAATTTCGACCCCCCTGAAAACACGAAAAATAGCCCAACTTCAAAAAATCATATTTTTTACCTGTAATCCTATTAAGAATCAAGACACACGTCATTGGTTACCTAAGGGCATCTATAATCCAAAACAGTATAGAAAAATTTGGGTCATTAAGATTTGCTGCTTTCCTGGCATCATTATTATGCAACACTTTTGCAAAAATGACCTCATTTGCATAAACCTAATTTTGACTTAAAAATCACTGTAAAATCAGTTCTTTTTCCAGCCTAGATAATTTTTAAGGGAAAGAGAATGTTTCATAAATTTGAAAGAGTGATTTCGTGTAAACAAAATAAAAGGAAAATAAAATTACTGTGCTATGAGTTATGAAAACGCTTTTGGCCAAGCCTGATGTGGGACTTGTAATTAAACTTATACACTACTGGCTACACAGTTATTACAAAATCAATTAATCATAATATATAGTGATATATCTTAACAGTTAAGTAAAGTTTTCTGAAGCAAAATAATGTAAAATATCTTGCAATCATTCCTCATTTTGTCCGTGTTTGTATTGAAGACTGGTTACAATTTGGCACCAGTCTCCATGCGTCGAACAACAAACAGAACTTGCAACAAGATAGTTGAATTGGAAGATGACTTACTGCTCATTTTTACAATAACGCAGACCCTTGTAGTGCTATAAAATAGGCGCTACATGACGATGCCATTGTGTCGCTAATGTCCTGCACGTTGGATATGGGGCTATGGCTCCAAAATTAGTATAAAGGTTTCGGAGCATCGGGCATTAGAGGTTGACCAAAGGCCGGGACAAGTGAGTAAAACATTCTTACAGTGTGACAGGATGTAATCAGCTGCAAACTAGTCAGATTCTTTTATACCAGGTCTTCTTATACATGGTAAAATGATGGTTAATTGACAAGCACAATAACAACGTTTATCTGGTTTTGTCACCAGTTTATTCATTCAATTCCCCTTAAGTTTACTTCAAAATTAGCAAATTACTTTGACAGTTAATGAAACCGATGAAAACGATCCGTTTGGCAGAAATATTCAAGCTGCCAATTCACCTCGTAAAGCTATTTATGATGGATTTTTACAGCCTAGGATGGCGTAAAGTTCACGTCTTGTACAAAGCTAGAGCGAACGCAACAAGACGTCTCCCTTCGGCTTCACATAACGGCGATGAAACAAAACAATCCTCAGTCCCTAGCAACATAAACTCTCTCAGTCCTCGCATTCCTTAAAATTTACATACCATTGTCCAAACTGATGTATAGTGATTAATGATTAAACTGGCTGACAATGCTCCTCGAATCAGCGTACTCTCAATATCCTACTGAATTGCGTGACGAACGAAAGCAGCCT
Source organism: Platygyra sinensis (assembly GCA_019787425.1). Classification (NCBI taxonomy): domain Eukaryota; kingdom Metazoa; phylum Cnidaria; class Anthozoa; order Scleractinia; family Merulinidae; genus Platygyra; species Platygyra sinensis. The sequence continues at coordinate 1,370 of JAHPZR010016163.1, read as the reverse complement.
TGATCCCATGGGGTGTCATGTTACCGACCGGTAAAAGCGTTATAAATTTCTCTTGGCAATGTTTGCATCAGAAGAGAACCAAATACCCGTCATGCTATATTAATAAACCCTTATTATACCACAAATTATTTGCTCGTTGGCACTCTATCGATAGGTATACTTAGTAGTAAAGTCTTACCAAAGGTTTACCAAGTTTAATTATGGTGTAACCAGAACAATTTATGAAAGCTAACCATTTCGAGCCGGCGCTTAGACCTAATCACTAGAGATCAGTGTCTGACCCAGCAGCTTATCTCTGCCTAATTAAATAGGGTGTCGTTTATCTACTTGTACCTGTTTTTGTGTCACGAAGTGTCTCGCCATATTTTGAAGTATCCATTCTAGCAATAACCATTTACAAATAAATACCTGCAGAAAGGTGCCACAAATTGAAAATAAAACAATACACAGAGCTGTAAACAGGACATCTTCTTGCCAGAATTTGTGAATGTGTTACTGAAATAACCACAAACATTTTTGGCTAAAGAATCAAGCTGGGTATGGGTCACAATACTAAAGTTGCTTTGTAACATTAATAACCTAAAGTTAAAATGTGTGCTTTTTAGGAAAGGTAATGAAGCAAAACTGGCCATTTTTGGAAATCAAAATAAACAGAGCTCACGTCTTGTACAAAGAGCGGACGCATCAACACAAGAGTTTTATTTTTGCAAACTTCACAGTATTCTAGGCTGTAAAATCAATCATAAATAGTTTTAGCAGGTATATTGGCAGCCTGACTATTTCCGCTAAACGTATCGTTTTCATCAGTTTCATTAACTGTAAAAGTAATTCGCTAATTTTGAAGCAAACTTACGGGGAATTGAATGAATAAACTGGTGACAAAACCGGATAAACATTGTTATCATACTTGTCAAGTATGCATCATTTTACCATGTATAAGAAGACGTGCATGGTATAATAGAAACTGACTAGTTTGCAGCTGATTGCCCCGTCACATTGTAAAGGCCGGTACACACACGAGGGAGCTTGCTCCTGAAACACGCTCCCGAAACACACTCCCAGGTAAGTACCCCAACCAGTACACACGAAGGTCAGGACGAGGGAGCCGAATGATGAAACAACCCGATTGGGGCATGGAACAGGTTGTTATAAATCCAACATGGCAGCGAACATCTCTGGATTGAAAAAGAAAAAACTGGCTCTTTTAATGATGGTGATGCTTCAGGATGAAGAGGCTTCTTCTAAAATTGTTTCAAGAAAAGTGTGGGCATGCAAATGGCTTTTACGGAGACCAGAAAAGGGAGTCTTTTATACACTATTCAAGGAACTACCGTTGGAGGACTCTGGTGGATTTCTACAATTCATGAGAA
>JAHPZR010016161.1:0-14995 GCA_019787425.1 Platygyra sinensis | reverse complement strand
TCATGCGACGATTTTTTTCCTTTCCTTTGGCCCAGAGCCCACTACGTGACCTGCAAATAACTGCCTACAAATAATAACCTGCTCATGTACAGTATGTCTAAACGTGTTTTGCTGCTAATAATATGCTGCTCATGGGTAATTGAATACCACGCTCCCTGGTGAAAAATGGCAGATCGCTCCTCTAAGCTGTTGGAGAGTAAAAACTTGGTGATCAAAGGTTGTTGTTGAACTCGGTTAAGGCAAAATATTGTGGTTTTGTCAGTGTTTTGACGATCACGATATTTTGCTCACCCTCGTCCAATAATTTTAATTGACGGAAAGTAAAGCTGCTTCAGAAACACTGCCTCTCCTTACATTTTTAAATGTTGTTATTCATATGGAGTTAATTGCGTTGCAAGTTTGCGCTGCAGTATTTCCTGATCAAAGGAATTGACAGGCATCTGAAATCTGGAGGAAATATACTAGTGTAAATAAAGTCTTCGGTTCATTTTATCTCTTTTCAACAGAAACAAAAACACTCGATATTTGACTTATAAGAAAAATTGGTCAGAAACCTGCGCCCATAGAAACGTTTTAAGTCATAGGATCTGTGCCCGGCCTCTGATCTATGCCCCAAAGACAATTTTAGACGATAATTTTTTACGATAATTTTAAATAAATCTGGTCTTTTAGTCTAAACTTGGGCATTGTTGTGGATCGATAGAAATAAAAGAGACAGAAGAAGTTAAGACAAGTGGGCGTTGAAAGTAGCGGGGAGGGATAGATGGGGAAAACACTTGTCTCTTCCCGAGCATGAGTCAATATAAACTGACAGCAGGTTGCTTTTCCACATTCCAATTTGTACATCATGATTGATTGATTGAGACAAAGAAGAGTTCATGGTCTGAACATAACATATCAGATCATTTAAAATATTTAGGGTTACCGATAAAGTTGTTTCCTGCAAGCCTATCCTTGCAACTGCAGTTGAAGGAGCCTTCGGTGTTATTGCAGATCTCATGGACACTGCAGGTGTCTGTTTTAATGGCACACTCGTCGATATCTAAACAAACAAGGAAAATGAACCGTTATGCGTGAACTTCATTGCTCGCTGCATTTTATTATTTTCATCAGATCTATCATCAGTAAACAATAAGGACACACTCAGAAATAAGTGAAAAAAGGAAATAACAGTTACCAGCTGCCTGGTTAGCCTAGTCTGTGGAGCGCCGGACTGCCGTGCGGGAGGTCTAGGGTTCGAACCCAGACCGGACCAACACTCGGGGTCTTAAAATAACTAAATAGAAGGTACTGCCTTTGTAATTATATCTGCAAATGGTTAGACGTTCGGGTCTTCTCGAATCAGGGCTATAAACTGTAGGTTTATGTTATAATTAGCAGGGGACGGTAAGAGTAGGGCATGAAGTTCCTGGTGTTGTGGTCTGGCCTTTGTTGTTATACTGAGGGTTGGGGCGGGAAATGCTCGGAGATATTAGCTCAATCACTCACTCACTCGCACACTCACACACTCACCAGTACAACTAACGCCATCTCCGCTAAATCCATCCTTGCAGCTACAATTGAAGGATCCCTCAGTGTTATTACAGATTGCATGGAGGCTGCAGTTGTCTGTTTTGAGGGCACATTCGTCGATATCTTAAAAAAGATACTGAATCACTTAGCCAGCTAAAAAGTATGCACTGGACTCTGGATCCAGCTTTAGATATTGGTTTAAACAAATAGAGAAGCTCTAAGAGATAAACGACATTTTTGTGAAGGTGGTTCAATCCAGACTACTTTTAACCAAAAAATGTAATAAGGCAAGGCCACGACAACAAACCAGTGAAAAGTGCCGGATCTTGTGTAAAACTGGATCAGTAAAATTCTTTTGACACTTTTATTTGCTTTTGTGTGACTGCCATGTTTTTTAGCATTATTTGTATTTTGTGTAAAATAAATAAAAAGTAAAAAAAAAAAAAAAAAAAGAAAAACTAGTAAGCTGATTCTAACGGCAAGGAGTAGAGTAAGACCCAAATTCAAGATATAGAATACAGAGTAAAATATATGCTTTATTCAAATGTATTTTACTCTTTCTTTTGTATCTTAATTCTATTTCTTACTCTACTCCTTGCCGTTAGGATCAGCTTACTGTTTATCAATTACTTTCACAGAGACTGGCCTGAAACTAAACTCCAATCCTTTTCATTTTTACTATTCGGGATTTAAACGCCTTGCAAAGAAGTTATGTCACTAATCGTTATTAAACAGTACAATCTGGAAGCCATTTTAGCCACACCTTTTTCGCATTGTACCCCCGTGTAACCAGCTTGGCATTGACAGAGATACTGTTTGTCCGTATATCCGTTCAGGCAAACTGAATCGTGAAGGCATGGGTTACTGAAGCACGGGTTCTGATGAGAAGAATATAAACCTCTTCAGTTTCATTTTTGTTGTTGTTATTGTTTTGTTATCGTTCGATCTCATTGAAAATTATGAAAATATATCTTCTACTCAGAGAAAATGTTTACCTCAGTGCCTATGTACAGAAAGCCTTCCCGCTTTTTAAGATCTGCAGGGTGTTTCGTGTGATCTGAATCGCTAAGCTCGCAGATAAACTTCTCATCAGTGGGCGGGCCGATGTTGACGGATACACACACGGGGTCCATTATACATCGATGAGTACAGGCACTATGCACTGATGGTCCCACATAAATAGAAAAATCAAATTTCTGTATCACGTGAAATTGAAGAGCATATCCGTCAATCTTGGTGGAGAATTTTAGACGACGGCAGAGACCTGCAAATAAAAAAAAGAAACTTAAGTGATTTGTTGCTTTGTCCGTAAATTGTGAGAAGTGTCGTAAATTGAGAGAATCCATCCGAAGTTCGAGTACCAATTATATAATAATTAACAATTATTCTTTGAAATCGAGGTGAATAGTGGCAGAATATTTACCGAGCCGAGAAGCGGCGAGGTAAATATTCTGCCACTATTCACCGAGATTGAGAAGACTAATTGTTTTAGTATATACACAGGAATTGATCTCAAGAACATTTCAGAAGGAAACCATTAAAAATCGATTTAATTGACCTCTCAATTCATGCGTGGAAAACGTGCAAGCTGTACAAAGCATACGCGAATTCGCGAAACTATTTACAGAATCTTTGACCATGGAAAATCTATAGTTAATCTTCGAAAAAACCTCGTGACATTCTAGAATAATGGTCCTTAAACACCGTTCAAATCAGTGTGAATCAAAAGTATGCTTTATTTTTGTTTGGCTTACGCATTATTCACTCGGTAGGGGGTGAATAATGCTCATTAGCCAGAGATAGCGAACCAATCAGATTGCTTAAAACACCAAGATCACTGAGTGTGTATATACTAATCCAAGTTATTCTCGCATTTCAATGAAAACAAAAATTAAGGAGTAAACGGAAAAGTAAAATCGTCAAAATCTATGTTTATCAAGACCGGGTATCCAAACCTCCTTTACGTTGTGAGTTTTTTTGTTTAAACTTTATGAATTATTAACGAGTTTGAGAATGTAGTTTCATAAGTCAGGTAGCATGAAAAAGAATAGATTTGTGAGCGGATTCTATGACCTGTTAAAACTACAAAAATTTAGAAAACATAGAATGTTAGTTCGAAATCTTTGTTCAACTGATTCCGGGCAATAATCGAACGACAGAGGAAGCGTCTTAGAAAGTGAAATCCGCAATTTTTCGAAATGCGTAAGAAAGTTTAGGAATACAACTTATGAATAACAGTGCTGGGCTTTTTAAATGAATTCCTTTTTCACTTTATATTTTGTTCAATTGCGTAATACGAAAATGTTTAGCGTAGAGCTTTCATGTCACAAAGTTTGAATACGATTAAGAAAATATAGAGCTTGTCATCTCAAAAAAAAGCATTCCTTCTTGTACCGTGTTACAACGAATCGTGAAGCCTTTTTTGACGCCTGAAATCTGCTAAGCGATAATTTAGCGAGCAGCTTAAAACAGATCCGGAACTTGAGTAAAACGTTTTCGAGGTTCAACCACGTTTGAACTCGATTAAAACGTTTACCTAACATGCTAATATGCACAAATGATATTTTGAAAGCTTAAAAGAAAAAAAAAAAACAAATTATACGTTAAAATATTCCTTCATTGCTCTCAGGAAAATTTGGTCCAAGTTGCGTCTGTACATAACAAAATGAGGAAAATTTTCTTCCTTGATCGCAAGAGAATTCTTTGCATAGGATTCTGATGTTATTGTTACCAGTAAATAAAAGAGCTATTTGAGTAAAGCTCCTCGGCTTCTCGAGATATGAAATAGAAATTTACTTACCGTAGTGGTCAGCGGGTGTGGCGTAGTAGACACAGCCTCCCCATAGAACAAATACAAACAGAAGAGGAAGCGAAGGGAGAGGAAAATCCATCAAAGCTTTACAGTTTGCCAATTTGCAGAGTACAGTTTTTTCTATAATCTGAGTAGCGTGAACTACGTTGCGAGGCTCACCAAGAGTGTGAGTTGTCGAGCACCTGGGACTGATAATTAATCTCTAAGTCATAATTTATTTATAACAAAACATCACATTTCAATAATTACGTGCACTTCAAGTGTCTTTTAAGAACTCGTTAAACTCGAAATGATGACAAACCTGCTGTTATCACCTGCGTCAAGTAAAAGAGGTAAATATGACATTTGTGAAGGACAAATGAAAGAAAAGTTTTCTTTTGAGAGATTATGTATTAGCTGGAACAATAATTACGAAATGGAACTACATATTCCCGTGTAAGTATCTTAACGATACTCACGAACATTTTAGATAAGCTGTGAAAAAATCCGCCACTTACAATATTTTCCGAGTATTCCTGATATGGCTGCATAAAGACTAAAAAAGCTTCTAGTCCGTTGAACTTTTTTTACCATGTAATTTACTCAAGAAAGTTGAATAACTGCTCTAAAAATAATTCAAAGAAAGCGCTCGTGCTTTCTAAAAATTCAGTTCTCCTGGAGCACCCTCAGTTTGTTTATTAATCAATACATGTTTTAATACTTGGCAAAGTAAACGCAAGATGAAAACTTAGGTCTACTTGTAAGTTTGTGTGGCCAGGGCGTAAGCGTTTGTTATGGAGTTACGATACAAGCAGACAGTTTGGTGATACTAAAAGAAGCAAAAGATTAGCTCGAGGAGCAGAGCAGAAGAACTCCAGCTGCTTGAGTGCTCTCTAAACCTCCCGCGTGCATCATAGCCCCAGGTCATAAATGGCGCCTAAATTTGCATAACAATACTTCTACACATTCATGTGAATAATCCTTATTTCGAAAAATAAGTACGAGGCTGAGGATGTTTAAAGTATTGTTTTTTAAATTTAGGCGCGAATTATGCAAAGAGCAATTAGCATTCACTCGTCATGCCGTTCGTTAATTTTCCATCAAGTAATAACATTTCATACTAAAAGTACTTTCACCGTGTAGGTAATTTAAAAATTGTCAAAGAAAGTAGATAATAAGAATGTTTTGAAACCTCAAGACGCCACAGAGGAAAAAAAAATGTCCCTGTATAGCTTTTGAGTGTAATCAATTTGTTTATGTAATTTATGAGGTGCATGCAAAATAACTTCCTTTTTCATTTGTACTTTTTGTTAAATCTGTAGTGCATCGTAACTATAACATTTTTTTTTTTCATTCCATATAAAGTAGTTTCATTTCCTATGATAGTCTATCACCCTGATAGACTTCTTCAAAGGTAAACGGATGGGCTTTTAGCTTCACTTCAATAATCATTATTTGTCTCTCCAAACGTGAGTTATTTGTCAAAGAGCACATTAAGTGTTTTAAATTAGAGAAATCTTTATTGTTGGTGCAGAATCCTCTGATATTTAGAAATGAAACGAACTAAAACTCGAAGCAACGAAAAGAAAAACGTGAAAATTACTTTGTTCCTCTGCTGTTCCTTTTGATAGCTAGAACGAGTCAATTCAAAGCAATATTAGCTACTTATTGACCGAGAGCGAGGTCTTTACTGGAAAATCTCAGACCGAGACTTTGCCGTATTAACCAAGCGATAGCGAGATGAATAAGTCGAGGTTTGAACGTTCGAGGTTAATAAGTTGTTTTTTTTCCTTTTAGCTCATGATCGCCCCGTGGGCATTACCGGAGAATAATGCTCTTCAATTAGCCAATCAGAACGCGCTTTACATCCGCTACAAGAACAAGCAATATAATAAAGCTTCTGGACCAGGCCCAAAATTAGTTGCACTGAATACACGCAAAACAAGATGATATATGCAAGTGTAGGAAAATGGCTTTAGATTATTGTATATAGTATATTGTAAGTTAGGTAGTTATTGTAATTTTTTTCATAGCGAAATGTCACAAAGACATTAAAAAAAAATGAAACTGGCTCTACGATTAATTGAAGGGAAACAAGTCATGGTGAGTCGGAAATAGGCCATTCAAATTTAAGTGCCATTTAGGCTATGCAAAGGGCTATCGATCATTAACGGAATAAATTAGAAGTTTACACAATAACCAGCCGCCTTTTCAAAGATAATTTTTTAAGGCGTTGGTAAACATGAATAGGGGTGAAATTTGAAGTAATATTAAAAGGGAATATTTAAGAGTAAAATGGGTTGGAAACCCTACCAGACAATTGACCACCCCCCCCCCCCCCAAAAAAAAAAAAGAAAAAAAAAAGAAAAAAAAAAAAAGAGGGCCCTGGTTGGTAGGGGACTGTTTGGTGTCCATTTAGTAATTGTTCAATTCAAATTTCCATTTTCCATCAAATCTTTAACATTTCATATTTTCGTCAATTTAACCTATCCTTTCAGAAAATGATATCTCTTTAGCAAAATACCCAAAGATCACCCAAAAGTTTACACAAAACTAACAAACAGTGGTTAATGAGATAAGCAGAGAGATTTAACGTTTCTTGGAACGTGACCGAGATATTAGTAGAAAGGCCATGTTAAGCTACGTCAAAACAGCCTTCACGTTTACCTCCACCTTAAACTGGACAGTAATGTGTCACGTTAGCAGTTGGAACAGGTTTTACGGAACGCGACGCTAAATTAAAGGGAGTCAGTTATTTCTTTTTCACTATAAGGATTGGGAGAAACCTGTAATTTCAGTTGTCTTTGATCTTTTTGAACATGTTTACTATTACATTACGGGTCTTTGAGACACAAAAATTACCCACCGATCTGCTCTTACCGTTAGCTACTCTCTCAGACTGCTGGGAACAGCTCCATTGAAGTTCTTATAAACAAAGCTACTAGCCAAACCGAATTTCAAAAACAAACCTTAATAAAACTAGGCTTGAGATTACATTTCTTAAGGTGCAATACTGCTACTTACAGAAGCTTTAAATTCACAAAAAAAAACTCATGCACGCCTTACGTGCCTATGTTATTTTTCCCGATCCCAAACAGTCCTTTTCTTCTCTCTCTCCCACGGAAGAGGTTTCCCTCTTTTAATTGCAAAAAGTGAGACTCTTGAGCTTTTTTCTCAAATGTTAAGTGTTTTAGCTATGGTTTTCAATCGGTAATAGCGCGTCAGGTCATCCATAAATTCTGTCTGTAATCATACTCGTGACTGAATAAATCGTTCTCTCGCCCCTGTTCACGTCACTTCTGGGTTGACTTTTGCCTCTGCTTCGAAACGAGGCTCGTACTAGTCACTTCCTGTAAAAGTCAGTTTAATTTGCATAAAATAAAGTGCAGATGAAACGACTTTTCATAATGATTTTGCACCAAGACTCGTTTTAAAACAGGAAGAAGGGGCAACTCGAAATGGACTGTTGCACTGCGCTCAGCTTTGTTACTATATACATAACACGACTAATTGTACTATTGCACGAGATCTTAAAACAAGAGCAGTAAAAGGCCAGCAGTTTTATTTCCTTTAATTAATAAAGAGTCCAACAGAGATAACACCTATACTTCAGCAAAACACACCACGATTTTGCGCGTCTTTTCCTACTACATAAATTCTTATTATCAACATTGAAATTCTGTTGAGTTGTCGTGCGATCGTGGCCAAGGAGTGATCACCTCTTCTCATAGAAGAATCGTTGACCAGTGTTGTCGACCTGGACGTTAGCGGTCCGACGTTACTTAGAAGCACAGTAAGAAAAATCAGTCCATGCAGTGCTTCGATCAACACGACTCCAAGATACATGCGAAAGTAGAAGACCTGAACAATGAGAGGGTTAATAGAAGGTTATGTTAGTCTTTACGCGCTTATTAACGGACCGTCACGTAACTTAAAAGGACAGGCAGGAATAACAGCCCTTGGAGAGCACCTAAAATAACTATGCCAACATAGACACGGAAGTAGAAAACCTGAAAAAAATAAAACAAAAATGAACCTGGTATGTTTTGGAGCTTACTTCTTGTGACAACAAGACGTATGGATATGGGCAGAATATGATAATAGAACTACAAAACAAAGCTCTCGCATAAACTTACTATCTACTTAGAAGTATGCAGTGTGCCCATCATTTTAACGTTGGCATGGCAACATTTTGCCTTGATTCTGCATTAATTTTCGTTATTTTTTTGACTTTTTAAGCGTCACATCTAACATCACTGTGTAGAGCATGCTCAGAGATTCCACGTTTTATACCTTCCCTCTTTCAGAGATTCCCCTTTCCCCGTTCCTTGTTTTAGATTTAGCCAATCATAAATTGACTGTTAGGAAAGGTTTGATGTAACTTTGTCTATGAGATTACTAAGATATTGATGAGACCCGACCGTAACCAATGCCGTATCTCATAAAACTTGTGTCCTGCAATACTGTTGGCGTTGATATGAAAAATATCAAACGTTCTTTCCCAGTGTATTGCTACGATGTCGTTTTGCGGTTTTCACGAGAAAAATACCAACATTTTGAACGATGATCGGTACAAGACAGTCGTGTTGAGAGCTCGGGTCACGTTTAAATATATAAACTATGCATATGAACAAAAAATATTCACTGACATTTAATGTACGTAGCTTCCATCAGAAAATTGAAAAGTATTAACAATGTCGGCGCCCAATGCTATTTTGCAGGACTTAGCATTTGCGCTAGCCACAGGGAGTCCGAACACTTTATCAGCAATATAAATAAATGTACTGTTATTTATCTGTGTCCCTGTGCCTTTTTTGAGTCGTTTAGAAGGGATTTGATTGAAGCGAAGGCGGTTTACATTTCCCTATATTGTCTCATCTGCCGCTTTGTAATTATGACTCTCCGATTACATCTCAAGTTTCGAGTAACGTCGTTAATTGGTAACCCTCATGGAGGGAGAGAACTCAGGTTACTCGAAACTTGAGACGTAATCGGAGAGTGAAAATTACAAAGCGGCAAAGGAGATATGTTAACCAATGAGAGCTAATGGTTAGAGAATTTTCTCGAAACTTAAACCGCCTAATTTACTTCATTCAAATCCCTTCTAAACGACTCAAAAAAGACACAGGGGCACAGGTAAATAACAGTACATTTATTTTTATTGCTAATAAAGTGTTTCGCGTTCCCTGTGCGCTAGCTTTCCTTTTCAATTTTTAAAACGTTTAGTCTGAACATCAACAAACAAGGGATACATTTGAATGTCATTTAAGACAAACAATGATTTACACCTGTTTAAATGCCAACAAGCCTGCAAGAAAAAACAATAGATCTGAAAAGGCGTAAAAACATAACCAGCCTCATCATCCGGTGATAAACATATAAAATAATCCGGCGCTTAACCACAAGCATTTTAGTCAAGTCTTTACAGCTCAAAGCGCTGTCTACTCGAGAACTAACTTCGAACTACACAGAAAGATGGCGAACATAACTGCTAACGATGGAAACTACACTAGGTCTGCAGGGTCAGTTAATGGCCTGTATGTATTTCTCGCAGCCCTAAGCATGATTCTCTCCATAACAGCATCACTAGCCTATGCAGTGATCCTAATCGCTCTTCATAAAGTGACTTCTATTCATCCTCCAACAAAACTTTTGTTTCGATGCCTGGCGGTCACCGATCTTTGCGTTGGCCTTATTTCACAACCACTCTTCGCTATCACTCTGCTTTCCAGGATAACAGATCTAGCCATTATCTGGGATGGTATGTTCTACATCTTCATTGTTTCAACTGATGTATTGGCGGCAATATCAGTATTGACATCAACTGCAATCAGTGTGGACAGACTTCTCGCTCTGATCGATGATGGGGCTGAGATACAGACATGTTGTAACATTACGACGAGTACGAGCGCTCGTATTTTGTGCTTGGATACTAAGTGGCGCATTTGCTGCAGGGACACACTTTTTGAAAGTTAAAGTTGGAGGAAGTGTGTTGATGATTTTGATAATACTTTGTATCCTGACCTCAATCATCTCTTACACCAAGATCTATCTCCTACTCCGCCATCATCAGATTCAGTTACAGGTAGGCCTACAACAACAAGGACAACCGCCAAACAGAGGAGAAATTCCAGTGAATATAGCGCGATATAAGAAGACGGTTTCCAGTATAGCGTGGGTGCAGTTGGCATTACTTATTTGTTATCTTCCGTTTTCTGTTTTTCATATTTTATCGTTTCATTATGTACTAAACTTAGGCAGCGCTGTACGCGTGACAGTTTCTTTGGTGTACTTAAACTCATCTCTGAACCCGATACTTTACTGCTGGAAAATGAAAGCCGTGAGGCAAGCAGTAAAAGACACAATTAAATTCAACTGTTGTGCATCATCCTAGACCTTATTAAGTTCTTGCTTGAGCTGTTACTGCTGATCGCGGCTAAAAATACTCGAGAAACCAGCAAACACGATTTTTGCGCATCGTAAAGTTTGTGTCATGTGCCTGAGGATCGCCGAAGCTTCCGCAGTCTCCAGCAATCACCTTACTTTTGTTAAACACTTAATTCCCAGTACTTACTCGGCTAAAAATAGTCTATAACTGTGCTGCTGTAGCTGCTGTCGATGTATCTTCGAAAACCAGATTTCGCACACCACCGAAATTTAAACTAAACGGAGTGTAGTAAGCATAGCAAAATACTGAAGAATATGATTCACTCCGCCATGTTTAAAAAAAGCCGGACTTGGGGTCGCGCATAAGAAAAACTATTTACGCTATTTACCTTTTCCACAATATTGACAAGAGAGAACTTCAATCATCGGTACAAGGCCTCGAAAAGCCGTTATGATATCAGACGTCTTCGCTTACTGGCCAAAGCCATTAAGACCGTCCAACTTTCTGTCGTTTTGAAAATGAAGTAAACTTTATTAAAATTGATCAGTTTCTTTTGGACGATAAGTGTTCCGCACTAACATGCCTTACCTCTTCCCCCCTAAACATCCAGTGGATGTTTTATTTTTTATTTATTTATTTATTTATTTATTTATTAAACTTCGCCTTCTAATAAACAAATAACAAACATGAGGACAGAAACAAAGAAAACAACTACTGGGTTATGGCAGGGTGTCCACAACAGCTGCCGCCAATTACTGTGGGCCCAAGATTAACAAAGTTCTAAACACTCGAAAAAAATGGTAAAATGTAGTAAACTAATAACAACACGAAATAGGCTCTGAAAGGTTGCGTGGCGTATTACATTTTAAGCAGACAGATTTCTAGGTTCTAGGGTCCTCAATATCGAAGCGCGAGATAAGTGCATCTTTGTAGTATGAGAAAGAGCAGAGATTTAAATTGGTTTAGAGTTACATGTTCATATCGTAACTGCAGGGGGAGAACGTTCCAGATTCTAGAAGTTCTTACAACAAAAGAGTGCTGATAAGTAGAAGTGCGGCATTTCTTTGGTCTCAAAGATTTTGCATTGCTAGCGCTTGCTCTGGTGATCCTTGTAGGAAAAATGCGTTCAGGGAGCACGTCATGTGATACACAAACAATACCATTGGTGGCCTTAAAGAAAAAGACCAAGTCCAAAAACTCATGCCAATAGCAGATAGGTAGAATATCAATTGACAAGAGCCTGTCTCTATAGCTTTCCTCACATAGGAAGGGTAGATCTAAAGTAAACTTCGAGGCGCGTTGCTGGACGCGTTCGGTGCATCTTATGAGGTCTATTGTTTGCGGAGACCATACTTGAGTGGCGTAGCCAAGAGCAGGACGTACGATGGCTAAGTAGAGAGTTCTGCGGGTGCTTGAGCTTTGAACGTCCATCGCACATCTACGTATGAACCCCAATAACTTGTTTGCCTTAGCGCACTGTTCGAGCGTGTGCTTTTTCCACGTTAAGTCGGAACTAACGTAGACTCCGAGGTCTTTCTCGTGATTGGTGACCTCTAGCGGCTTGTCATTTATCTTGTACTGGAACTCGACTGGATTGAACTTTCTTGTGATGTGCTGCTGCTTGCATTTCTGCCTGAGGAGATAGACCAGGCCTCCAGTCTATCTAGGTCGTTTTAGAGGAGGATAGCGTCTTGGGTGGAGTCAACCCTTCGGTACAGCTTAGTGTCGTCAGCAAATGAGGCCACCAGGGAATATATTGACGCCATCTAATGTATCTTCTAAAGAGAGCTGACGTTAAATACACTTTATCTATTTACCTAAATAGCTTTTAACATGTTTAAAACTACGGTGTAAACGGGTATTTAGATTATCAAATGTAAGATAATAAATGGAATTGAATTACACTTTGAAGGCACATATGTGAGGGATTTGAATGAGTTTGAACACTTTTTTCGGGTTTTACGACCGATGTAAGATACAAACAAAAAAAAAACAGCTTAACCACATGTCATCAACCAACATGTGTAGTCGGTTGGTCCACTTACTGGCCAAACCGGAACACCGACATTAAGATAGCAAGGGATACGTCGTTAAAGACTCACTCAAGAGTGTCGCAAATTAAATACAATGGCAACCTACTTTAAAAGATAAAATTTATAAGCTGCGTAAACGAGTTTACATGATTTTAGCAACTGATCTTTTTTTTTTTTTTTGGGGGGGGGGGGGGGGGGGAAGTCCAGCGAGTCAGTGTTCCGGCGAACAAGCGCCCCATCTCGTCAAGTACTACCCATTGCAGGTCTCATTTTTGTGCCACGTTTTTAAGTAGGATGGGTTTATTTATTAGTGCAACGAGTTCAGGTGCAACTGATTCCTCTTAAGTTAAGTTAAGTTTTTGAAAGAAACTGATAAGCGTGCGTACACAACTGAAAATGTCAAATTGACAATTCAGTCCGCTCAAATTCTCTAAAGCGTGAAGCTAATTCTCAGACCAGTAATAACTGAAATCGTGTTTTGAAGGAAATTTCAGTAGAAATTCTACTAAAACAATTAGATTATTCGCTCTCGATTTCTATGAGGTGATAGTTGATTCGGCCTTCGGCCTCGTCAACTATCACCTCATAGAAATCGAGAGCGAATAATCTTATTGTTAAATAGTGTGCAATAGCTCAGCCAATCAGTTTACAGCATTTACATTAGTTTACTAGTAGAATTCTACTAAATCTAAATATAACTTGAGAGAAATTTCCTCAATAAAAAGGTCTGTATGATCGATGATTTCTCTTACACTACATCCTTTCTCGAGCACTTCTGGGCCGGGTTGCTCTATTGCCGGTTTACGCTACTGAACCCAGTATAAAACTTAACCCAATTATCAATCTGCCTTGAACAAAAATGTCTTTCATGGCTTAGTTTTGAGTAAAAGGTAGGTAAAGCCTGAATTCAAGCCAAGTGGCCCATCAGGCCGGAGCTTATCCCGATTTCTGTAGCATGAAGCGACTAGGAGTATTTTTACTCCCCCCTGGATGGGATGCTTGTCCATTGCAGGGTTATACCCAGCATTAAATTCACCGGTACCCATTTATGCACCTGGGTGGAGAGAGGCACCGTGAGAGCAAAATGTCTTGCCCAAGAACACAACACAATGTCCCCGGCCAGGGGATATATACTTTGAGATAATTCAAACTAGAAACTAAAGGACTAAACTAATAAGATAGAAAGAAAGCCCCACTAAAAAGTCACGAAATGAAATCAAAATTCTCACTGACTGCTTGAACATTCCGGGTCAAGCTAATATTGTCAATACCTGTTATTTTCAGGTTAGAATGACAATATGTGTTTTTAGCATTTCAACTCAATCGGCAGCCATAAAGTTCCACTCTCATGCCAATACCGATACGCCAAGCCAATGGTTTAAACCGGATGAAACGTGCTGTGATCGGTGGGGCTGTGATCTCATGTTTCACAGCCGTGTTCCTGTCTCTGTTGCCACCGAACTCCTGAATAAAGAAAATGGCAAATATGCTGTTAACACGAATTTTAATGCAGTAAACAGCATACTGCCTGCATACTCCTTTGTTGTCTATATGAAACCCTGTTCATTGGCTTGGGCTGCCCAAGTTTTTGGTGGGAGTTTGTCCCGAACCTGGAAACCTGGACCGTATTTTAGAACAAAATCCGTGATTTTCCATAACACTGTATTTCAGACCTGAGCGAAAAATCACAGCTTTAATACTTGACCGCAGCTAACCAGAATTGGCTTCTATTTGCGTAAACATTTGTGAAAGGCTACAAATTTGCCAATGTTATTGCGGAAAAAGGAGAGCTCCTTTTAACAAAAAGCCCAATGACAAACCAGAATGAAACATACCCCATGTGACATACGAGAGTTTGAGTTTTTCCTGGGCGCGCGTGGGAAGACAGAAGACAAGTCATGGTTAGCATAAATTTATTTACAAACTATCTACTAATTAATTCTTTTTTAGATATTAAATCTCAAGGAAAAATCTTTTTATTTACAATTTATAGAAAAACTATTTACAAAACTTTCAATTTTTTAAAGCGGAATCAGTAATTTTAGGGAAAACATTGATATTAAAGTTGGTTAACTTAAAAAATGTGTAAGATTTCATGACTAGCAAGACAAGTCCAAATAAATAAATAAATAAATAAATGAATCATGATTAATAATATCAAACAATTAGTCTCCTAAAGTATGGAAAGGTTAATAATCCATAGCTTTTGGGGTTTCATGACCTAAAACGACGCGCGCGTGTCCCACGCGAGATTCCACGCGCGCCCAGGGA
>JAHPZR010016158.1:0-13496 GCA_019787425.1 Platygyra sinensis | reverse complement strand
TATATTTGGACATTCGTTTGAATGGATGGTTTCTATCAAATCTTGGTTCAAATGCTGGAAACGAAGCAGGAAGTCTGCTTGGAATTTGAGAAATGATCGCAAAACGCCAAAGTACCAGCTTGTCCTTTCATCGAGTGTGTCAGACATTTACGATAATCTGTTTAAATCTCCTTTGAGACACTTTAGCTTATTTCGCCGTGAAAAAGATGCAGTGTTCGTAAATCTAAGAACGCGCACTAGATCAGGTAAACTGCATACTTACTTTGAAAGAGTTGGCGGCGGTTGAAGAACCTAACAGGTCTAACCAGGCAACAGTTCGCGTTGTATTTCTCGTTCCAAGGGAGCCTGTTCTGTTTATTATTAGCTTCTTATTACATAATGAGTGGGCGCCGATTACTTCTAAAGTTATTTCCCTGCAATTTCTTGGGTAACGAACGGAAAGAGCGTCTGTCTGCGTAGAAGGCTACCCTCAGCTCCGTCGGCCTCCTCATTTAGATTCCCCACTAAATAAGTCATCTTATAAAATGAATGGAACTTACAAGAACAAGCATTGCCGCAATACCGATAATATAAATATGGCATCCGCTGTAACTCATACACGTAATAATCTCTACAGTTCTTGACTTTAATGATGTTACTCCAAAAGCAGCAGTTTTGAGGTCCACTGAAGCAAACTTTGCGTGTCACCACACCTTCGGCGATTGTCAGCTGGGTACTTTCTAACCAACCTGGATGCTTGGTACCGCAACGCCCCGTAGGAACACATTTGTCCTGCATCTGATCTCCAGCAGCTCCTTGGAAACGGTACCAACCAGTTACCCGGTGCTTATCATATTTATAATATGAAGGGTCTGACAATGCATCATTCCCTTGGGCTCTGTCTGCTTCACTAAGCACTGAGTAATTTTTACAACCGTCAACTTGGAATAGAAACATAAAACTCTTTTTTTAGTCTCGAAAAAAACTTAATTTATATTATGTCATTTATTTTAGCTATATTATGAGTGGTAATATCGACCTATGAGAGTAAAACGCAAACTGCTTGAACTCTATACATTTTACATGTAAATCACCTAGAAACTTCCTTTTAAGGCACTGTTTCATCAGTGCAACTTGCGAGCTTCGAACTGCCACACCGAAGATTGCTTCAAGGTCCCAGGATACTTGGAGTATAAGGTCCTAGGGTACTTCCGACCCTGTAGTATAAAGGATATTTATAACTCTTCTAAATGGATTTTTCTTTACTTGTTTGCCCATGATACAAATCTGCTGTATGCCGACAAGGAGATTGAAATCACTAGAGAGTCTAATCAACATCGAATTGCAGAAAGATTGTGACTGGTTAAATGCTAATAAGCTTACCATAAATGCTAAAAAGTCAAACTTTGTCATCTTTAGACCATCGCAGACAAAGCTAAGCAATATAATACGCATAATACTAACTACTTATTAAGCGAGAGTGCGGTCGTTACGGGAAAATCTCAAACTGAAGCCTTGCCGTATTGACCGAGCGATAGCGAAGCCAATTCGGTAGGCCGAGGTTTGAGATTTACCCGTAGCTACCGAACGGTAGAGGTTATTAAGTTGTTCATTATATGGCTAACAAAAGAAAAAAATAATCTAAATTCAAGAGGAAGTCGTTACGTCACATTCGGTAATGCGCGCGCTTATCTTTTCATTCATCTTTCCAAACCGTCAAACTAATAGAATTCAGCGAACTAACGCGTACTCCGTCAAGAAAATATATTTATTTTTGGAAAACAATGATCAATACGGCCGCAAGAACGTATTTTAAATAGTGCAGTTGTGTTACTATATGACGAGAGAAATTTCATCGACATTCTCAAGAATCAACGTAACCGCCAAACGTCAATATCCTACAGAAAAGTGCTTCAAACTTGCTCAAAAGCCGTACGGCCGTGTTGGTTAAAAAAAATACAATTTCAACGGAATCAGCACTACTCTTCGCCGTCACCTTCGATGAAATTCTTCGCCTTTTCTAAGTTTCCTGGATTATAGTTACTGGCCCGTTAAACATCTTGAACTGGCACTCAGAGATCTCTGTTTAAATCTGATGGTCCTTGAAGACGTTTAAACTGGCTTGAGTTACAGCAAGAGAATTTGTTGATGTTAATTGCTGTACTGCTCTGATGTCACCAATTGCCTTTTGAATGGTGAATGGACAGTAAAAGGATACCTGCCTTCGGAAAGGAGCCTCTATATACGCTGCAAACTCGACAGGGTGTCAGGTTCATAATCGTCGCCATCCGTTTTCCGATATCAATATATATAAAGTTCTGCATCGAGCACTCCTAGGATAAGTGAAGCAATTTTATTTCTTGTTTATTCGTTTATAAAAAAATTAAAAAAAAAAAAAATTCTACTATGCTTCCTTTGTTTATTGACGACAAATATCGCTGAAATTTTTTCATTTCACTGGCGGCATTCCTTTCCTTTCGTGGTTTTGCTCTTTAATGTACGAATATTTCAATTTCTTCCTGACCAATTAACTCGTTCGTAATTTGCCGATGTAACTTCATTTTCTCCTTAAAATAGTAATATAAGCAACTCTCTGAATGTTAATCGTCACTCATCGTCTTGTATCACAACGATTTTCAATGTGACGAATATATGAAATAATTCATATTTGTACTGCGGTTGTAGATACATATGAAGAGTGATCATCGCAGTAAATTTTCCAATTTAAGCAATTGGAAAGAAGAAGCTTGAAAAAAATCAGGGCTTCAACGGGATTCGAACCCGTGACCTCCGCGATACCGGTGCGATGCTCTACCAACTGAGCTATGAAGCCACGCGTTAGGAGCGAGGTCAATTTATTGAGTTCATACTTTTCCCGTGCAGTGAAGTGATGTGAAGAATATATGAAATAATTCATATTTGTACTGCGGTTGTAGAAATATGAATTATTTCATATATTCTTCACATCACTCCACTGCACGGGAAAAGTATGAACTCAATAAATTGACCTCGCTCCCAACGCGTGGCTTCATAGCTCAGTTGGTAGAGCATCGCACCGGTATCGCGGAGGTCACGGGTTCGAATCCCGTTGAAACCCTGATTTTTTTCAGGCTTCTTCTTTCCAATTGCTTAAATTGGAAAATTTACTGCGATGATCACTCTTCATATGTATCTACAACCGCAGTACAAATATGAATTATTTCATATATTCTTCACATCACTTCACTGCACGGGAAAAGTATGAACTCAATAAATTGACCTCGCTCCCAACGCGTGGCCTCATAGCTCAGTTGGTAGAGCATCGCACCGGTATCGCGGAGGTCACGGGTTCGTTGAAGCCCTGATTTTTTTTTTTCAGGCTTCTTCTTTCCAATTGCTTAAATTGGAAAATTTACTGCGATGATCACTCTTCATATGTATCTACAACCGCAGTACAAATATGAATTATTTCATATATTCTTCACATCACTTCACTGCACGGGAAAAGTATGAACTCAATAAATTGACCTCGCTCCCAACGCGTGGCTTCATAGCTCAGTTGGTAGAGCATCGCACCGGTATCGCGGAGGTCACGGGTTCGAATCCCGTTGAAGCCCTGATTTTTTTCAGGCTTCTTCTTTCCAATTGCTTAAATTGGAAAATTTACTGCGACGATCACTCTTCATATGTAACGATTTTCAATGTAAGTAAAGCACATATGGTCTAGCTTTGGATAACCTTTCGTGTTTTTTCCTTTCCTAATTTGAATAATGCCCTGTCGTTAAGCTGCACTAAGCCAATCAGAGCGCGAGTTATATCGGCTACAAACACTAGCCATATAATAATACGGGGTAAGGCACACCGACCCCTTAAATATTCTAACCAAAATTTATCGTTCTTTGATTTTCCCTCAAGCATACTATGGAATTGCCGCTTAGGGCCAAGCTGCAAAGGTTTATTTGAAAAAAAGATCTTTATCTTACAGAAACAAGCTCATTGATTAATGTTCTTTCCTGGTAATAGATCTCATGCTACACCTTTGTTTGTCTCCGCTAATGTTTTACCCTTCAGTATACTTTATTTTCAAACAATATATTCTCTTACGCATAACATATCTACCAACTCTGCACGTAAGAATATCTGTTATCTATTTATCCGTTCTTCTGACATCACCACCAGACTTTCTGATGCTGGAAAATCATGATCAGTTATATATTAAGAAATCAAGACCTAGTCTTCGACTTAACTCGTTCTCTATTTTTGGAGCTATGTTAAGAAATTGACTGAAACCTGATTTGCGCAAACTTAGAAAGATACTTTCAGAAACAAAATTCACCATTTTTTCATTTGCAATGCCTGGTGATGAGGATGATTAGGTTGAAATCGGGACGCTAATCTCAAGCATTACTCGGCAATATCGGCATTAAGCAGACTCTGTCTATTATAACTTATTTCTTATGTTATATGCAGTTCTTCTAAGGTCTTGTGCAAACATTGTTAGCACTAGCTATCTGCTAATGTATGTGTAAAACTATCCACATTTTTTCATCTCATTCATTTGGCTTCCCTGCTTTAAAATCACTTGTTGCTAAATATGGCTGTAAATAGCACAAAACGCCTCGATTAACTTTGCTGGCTGTCGTAATATAATACTTTAAATTCTAAAATTCAAAATTATACAAATAAAAATTGAATATTGAAACATTTCATATTCAAACATTTCTGAAATACGATTAAACAAACATGGGGTGAACTGATTGTGGAAAAATCCCTGTCAGAGAAAAAAAATGTGCCTAAACAAAAAAAATCGTAGACAATTCGACAATTCTAAAGCCCTTGGTATAGCAATATCCGGCTTTCTATAATTGTGAACTTTTACACGTATTGTCAGGATGTTTTGGTGCTGTAATGATTAAACCTACTTAAATAGATAACAACATCAACAACTGAGTCCCTCGGGTTGTCAGTTCTTTCTTGAGTGGCACGATCCATCCAAAAAGTACTTTAGGCGGCTAAGGTCTGAGTGAAAAATTCGCTTCGGAGCGGCTTGGCAAGACGCACATTGTGCATCCTTTGGGGAGAGTATAGGAACAAACGCTGTGCACATTTGCAAATGCTTTTCCCACTCAATTAATTTACAATCTAATGTTCATATAAATGACACGGCTAAAAGATTAGTGAGGACTGACTCACTCAAACATACAAATAACTCCAAAAGACTAGAGGATTTCAATAATAAGTGGAAATATTTCGTTTAAGTTTCGCATGCCTCGCTATTGTTGTTGTTTTCCCCTGGAATTTGTTTCCTTATTTGATACAATGTAAATCACACTTTTTTGTTACAATACTCACTAACAGAATACATACTGGACCTCTTTAAAGATATTACACTCACTCTCATTTACATTCAAGATTATAACGACAAACTCATTATAATATTATTAGAAAACAATCCTAAGAAAGCACGCGTGCTCATTGGTTAAAAATTGTTTTTGTATAACTCCATGGATGTATGAATATAGCTATCAATACAATGTAAAGCTCTTTGGGATGCCCGAGCTGAGTGGGCAAGAGTCTTACTCTCAAACAAGTGGTTTATGTGTCAAATAATTCTCTGATATTGGAGCCGATGTTTCTCTTCGCGATATAGACATTGCACATCGTGTGCCACAGAGGAATGCAACAGCGGGAGCGCTGATGATAAAAACCTTCTGTATGCTGAAAAGGATTTGAGGTCACTAGAAAGTGTAATGAACATCGAATTGCAGAAAGTCTGTGACTGGTTGAATGCTAATAAGCTGACCATAAATGCAAAAGAGTCCAATGTTGTCATCTTTAGACCATCACAAAAGTAGCTTAGCTATCAGACTAATATAAGGTTATAAAATAATGCCTCAAATAGTGATACTTTTCTTGAATGCAAAGATTATGTTAAGTTCCTGGGTGTTCTCATCGATAAAAACTTAACTTGGAAATATCATATCGACTATATTGCTTCTAAAATTAGCAGGGCTGTTGGAATTATATCCCGATTGGCACTCTGTCCCTCTAAATACTTTAATCCAAATTTACCGTTCTCTGATTTTCCCATATACATACTACGGAATTGCTGCCTGGGGCCAGGCTACACAGGTCTATTTGTGGAAGATCTTTATCTTACAAAAACGAGCTCTTCGGCTAATGTTCTTTGCTGGTAACAGATCTCATGCTATTCCTTTGTTTGTCTCTGCTAATGTCTTACCACTCAACATGATTTATCTTGAAACAGTATGTTCCCTTATGCACGACAGATCTAGTAATTCTGCGCCTCAGAATATCTGTGAGCTTTTTACTTGTTCATCTGACGTTCATACATATAGCACTAGATTTTCTAATGCTGGTAATTTATACGTTAATAAATCAAGACTGAGAATTCAACTTCATTCGTTTTCCATTTTCGGAGCTAAATTGTGGAATTGCCTAAAGCCTGAACTGCGTAAACTTAGGAGAAAGCCTTTCAAAAATAAAAGTTTTCAATTTTTACTTGCGGTACTTGGTAATGAGGATGATTATGTTAATGTCTCTATGTTAATGCTAAAAATTACTAATAGCGGAGCTTTAGCGCGCGAAGCGTGCAGCGAAGCCCCATACTTAAGAAAAATTGGTAACTCATCAAGCCGAGAAAATTTGGTTATGACGTCAGCGTACGAGCGATCTAACGCCGTCTGTACAGACTCTGGGGGTGGAGGAGGGGCGTTTCGTGGTAAGGCTCAGAGACATGCAGCCTTGGTTTACCGTTTACTTCTTCGATATTGGGCATCCATGTTATGATCAATTGACAGCTGTCAAAACAAGGTCTCTGCTGACCAGTATCACGTGACCATATCGCGGGCTCAAGTGAACAGCTCATCGAAGTCACATGTTTTTTTGAAGTTGACCGCTTCCCAAGTGCTGTTTTTTGAATGGATCGCGGGCTCATGTCAGGTTAACTTGTTGAAAACAGGGCAGCATTGTTCGGAAACCGGTTAACACTAGCCCAGGATTAAAATTTATTCGAATTGTAACTTTTCCTTATGTACAAATGTTTTTTTGCTTCTTTGTTTTGAGTATATGGTGATTATAAAACTCAAAACAGAAACTCAAACAGTAAATAGAAAACCTCACCGCAAAGTTACAAAACTCAAATCAACATTTTACCTTTTCTTAGGTTAGCTCTATCGGGCACTGAACAACCCGGCCAAGGAGCTCCGCTTTTAGGCTGGCCTAAATCTATATATTTATCATTGATTAAACTCTAGTAGCTATTATTATTAATTTATTATGTCCTGTGTCTCATTATAGGTTCTTGCTCTTCTCATGTAAATCCTAGCTATTTGTGAATATATGTGTATAACTATTTCTATTTATTTATTTATTTATTTGTTTATTTAATTATTTATTTACCTAATTGTACTATTCTTTGTTTTCATGTGACGTCATCATTTTCCAAAATTACAAATTAGCAGTCCTACTGGCGTTTTGGTGTCATCAGACATAAGACCTTATCAAAACTTGGCGTTTTACGACGTTTAAGTTCCTTAAGTTTCCTCATTTTCTTATAGAAGACACTTGAATTTCCAAGTTTATGCGTTGCGTGACATTAAATGGCGGTCCGAGAAGGATCACGCGTAGGTCAAAAAAACAGTTTTCGCGTACGGTTTTGGTAACTGAACAGTTCTTGCACTAGAAGAAATATTACTTTCAATGTCTCATAACTCTAGAGTAATGATTTTTCGTTTCAGTGGCAAAACTCAATGACAAATGTTTCTGTT
This sequence comes from Platygyra sinensis, assembly GCA_019787425.1. Lineage (NCBI taxonomy): Eukaryota > Metazoa > Cnidaria > Anthozoa > Scleractinia > Merulinidae > Platygyra > Platygyra sinensis. The sequence goes on along the minus strand of JAHPZR010016158.1, from coordinate 5,748 downwards.
AGTTTCCGTCCGCCATGTTAGTACCTCTCAAAAGGCACCAAAATGGCGTTTCATACAAAGCTCTATAAATTTAGTTGAAACTCTTTACCAAATAACTCGGCAATGAAAAACCGCACAGACCTAAATCTCGGCGATGTCTTTTGTCTATCAATTATCTATCATATATCTGATTCTTGCCTAAATTTATTGAATTGTTACGATTTTTATTTTCGATGCAAACCACTAATTGATGTATTTTGCTTTTTCTTTTTTTTTTTGTAAGTTATACAACCCGCCCCGATTAGCTCTGCCATATGCAGGTTGTATATACATTTTGATAATCAGAGTTATCAAGTCGTTTTTCCTTTTTCTCGCCGCTGTGTTTTCTAAAAGAATTAGAAAACCTGTACTCCGTGTTTCTATCAAGTTATAGAAACACTCGTGAAAGTTTGGGAGAACTCGAAAAAGCTGTGGAAACACGAGCCTGCGGCTCGTGTTCCCACTGCACAGCATTTATCGTTCTCCCAAACTTCCACTCGTGTTTCTATTTAACAAATAGATTCCATGTTGCCGTGTGTCTGTTAAGTAAGCCGGAGATCACAGATGAGGTCAAAATGTGGTAAAAACAAAAACGTGGCACACGAGGCGTAGGCGTGTGTGTCACTGATGTTCTTACCACATTTTGGCGTCTTCTATGATCTATTGCTGAATCAGACGCACGGCAGCGTGGAATCTATTTGTTTGTTGTTGTTGTTGTTGTTGTTGTTGTTGCTGTTGTTTTTTGTTGTTTATATAATAACCCAACTTATTCTCGCATTTTGATTGGTTCTCGCCTATGATCTATTAGAGGACAGAGGTGCGATTGAAGTCATCATCAGTACAAAGTTTTTCCCTTTCTCTAAAATGACGGATGGTTTTGAGAAATAAGATAATATTTTACGTGACTGGGCAAACGATAAGGTACAAAAAGTCTTGCCTAGGCATTGAACAGGTTCGGGAAGCCAGAAGAAGAAAGATAAAGCCGTTTCTTCTAGAAAATGATCCAGAAAAATTCTCGAGCAGCCTCAGTCGGCAGTCGAGCGACACTAAACCACGCACAAAATTGGTCTTGGTAAGCCGAGAACCATTGCTTTATCTTGGATTTAACAAACCCAATAAACAAAATATTTCTGAGATTAATTTATGTAAAAAAGTTCAACTTGTCCCAGTGTCAAAACAACTGTTGGCACACTGATTGATGTCAGAAATGAAACATCGGATAAAATAAAGACATGACCTTGCTTTCCGATGCGAATGTTCTTGTCCGTTTCAGGGCACAGCAGCGAGTTAAGCATAGCTAACCACAGCTCACGGACGGCAGTATCGCAGCTAAAATGTGTCTCCGACTCTATATCAAACTGATTTGAGAGTCACCAACCACAGAACACAAAAATCTCCACCGTCCACGCTCCTTTCATTCAAAATCTCGAATCAAATGCCTCTAAGTTAACCGCCAACCACAAATTTTGCGAGGGTATGTTCTCAACTCCTGCAATTTTCAAGGCAACGTCCAAGTTTTTTGGCTCACAGGGCTGCTCCGATAACAAAAACTGACTTGATTTTTCGAGCATTTTCTTCAAGATTTGTAGATTTCGCAGTTCAATTCTGCTTTTCGCTGTTAGGTTTCATTCCACGAGAAGCAACGCTCGATTCCGGTTTGACAGTGGCTTGATTTTTCTCGACCAATCACAATTCTTTGCTACGCATAGCAACCAATGAAATTGCTTCATTTTGTATAGATCATAGATCACGTCAGATGGCTTTTTACGTCTTCGCCAAAGTGGGTTAAGGCGGAGCAAAAGCTGGCTTTCGCGTTATGTTGAAAGGCTTTTCGATAAGTGACACACTCGGCTACCCCTCGTATGCCACTTTTTTTGTTCTTATACTACATTTTGACGTCATTCTGTCATCTGTCATCAGTCCTGTCGCGAGCCTTCTTCGCTTTTGATAGTGAGATTTCATCGCTTTGAAAAAGGAATGTCTCCTGAAGATACTGCCACAGAAATTTGCAAGTGTAACGGCGTGTGTTCTTGAAAGGATGGAAGTAAAGCGAAAAGGCTGTCGTTGCAAAACGCGTGGCGTATTCTGCACTGAAAGATACAAATGCCTTGTAACCGGCTAAAAATTGCCAGAATCAGGTGGGATTTTTAATTTCCCTTTCACTTACTTCTTACTCCAGTTGCTTCCGTTGTATTCCGAATAATTCAACTCAAATGAATGACGATTCTAATGTATTCTAGGCGGTTATATTGAATCGTAACAAAAAACCAAAAAGAAAATTTGTAATTCGCCTCTCGAGTCTCGCCATCTCCAGTGACAGCAAATGTGGTGCGAATTCTGAGTCGTTGTTGAAGCAACTCCTCCCTTTCAAGAATTTCCACATATTCTGGATCCGCCTGAGAAGCCAAACCCGACACCTTGCTCCGTTCCACGGATTGACCGATTGAGTTTGTCAACCTCCAGAGTCTCAAGAGATCGTCCTGCCGGTCTGTCACGACATCGCTTTCGCGACCCCATAGAATATCACGATGTTGATTTAAAAAAAAATAGGGCTTTGAACCAACTTTACCAAGTATTAAAGTGCACCTAACCCCAATATTTTTTTTTCGCTAAAACAATAAAGCTTATTTTGTGGAGTAATTAGCCGCAAAATTTTTTCGATTTGGTTAAATCCTCGAATATCTGTGCCCCCTTGAAACCGAGTTTCGTATGGTTCACGACCGAACGTAAGGAGTCTGGGGAGAGTAAAGCCGTGACGTCACTTCGAGAACGAAAGCTTCGGCTGTCCCAGTCGGGACTTTTACTCTGTGTGAGCGTGGAAGCCTTTTTGCCGCACAAGTTTTTCGCTGGGGGCTTCACAGTCGACAGATTTCTGTTTTTATCAACAATATCTTCTACTTCGTCGGATTCTGAAATGAGCTTTGACTCAGAAGACTCCGAAATTTATTATATCGCTGAAGAGAATGACGACTCGCACTTGTAAACAAAGCAAAGTGAATAGTTAAATGATGACGGCCGAGCTGATTTATATGCTGACAACTCTTGGCCAACGAAGAATGGATAGACAAAATGAGGTGGATGCTGACAAAGAACTCGAACGAGCTCTGATGGACAGACCCGAAGGCAATAATATGTAGAAGTCAAAGAGACTGTAGCGTGTGGTGCGTATATTTACTAAATTCGCGCATTCTTCGATCTCGCATTAACATACTTTCGTGTAAATAAAAGTCGAGTCCGTTAACTTTCTCAAATTATTTTAACTTCACTCGTTCAACGTAGACCAAAATGATTATCCCATGACACAATGTTTGTGTTCTTTTCCTGCGAGTGTGGAAATTGTAGCGTCGCTTCCCTTCAAAACATCAGCGAATGTTAATGTTGTTATTATTGCCCCCGCAGGGTTTTTGGCCCCAGAGGGCCAAAAACGCGAGGAGGCACCTTAGGACTCCCCGCGTAATAGAGAGAGAAGAAGAGAGAATGTAGGTATTTCCGGTATATAGCCGCAAAAAATCTCGATTTGATCGCTTGCACGCCCGAAAGGTATCGACGTTTTTCCCGCAAACGCTCATGGGAGGCCAGCAAAGGGACACGGGCGCGAGGACTTGCGGGATCGGCGTCTTTGCCACGAGCTTTGTCCTTGGTTCAGATCTCGAGTTCAAGCGTCCCTGAAAAGCGTTTGTATTTGCCGGCCTCCATTACTATTTCAGCGCGATCAAATAAGTTCGCTTCGAAATGGCCGAGATTATGATCTAAAACAAATTGAAAACGCTTTCAGAGATCCTGAAGAGGGATTTTGGGGGGAAAAACAGCTCAGAGAGTCCTGAAGTATACTAGATCAAAATTCGAGGCCAGTGTGGTTCATTTGCGACTGAATAGCTAAATCAGTACAGTACCTTCCGATCGTCAGAATTACCCAAGGATAACAATAAGGTGACAGGCCTGCGCGACTCCCATTCACGTGTAGTAGCCGCTTAGGAAGTTTTGCCCCTTTTGTATGGTACGATCGGAGGATCTTTGAATATTTCGCTAAACACTAATCCTGTGTTTTCAGGGAGACATTTCGTCAGAGTAAAGCCGTTAGAGGTCATATTTCTGTGTGGCTTCCGCTGTTATCCGCTTGTAATTTGCAGAGTTTGACACCTCTGTTTTTTTTGCCAGTTTTTTTTTTTCTCTTGATATTGCAATATATGTTTTAGGTTCTCTCAAATGTTAGCTCTGGAGGAATAAAGTTTGAAATATTCCTTTGGCATCTCGCTCGATGCCTGGATTTTCAGAGAGAGGTAGGGATTTTGCTGACTCAGTGACTTAAGCGAGACGAATTTGGAATAACCGTCCATCGATTCATGAAGCCGTTGTTGCATCTGATCTGAGAAACAACAGCAGTCAGTCGGCACAGCCGACAGATAGTTTGTTTTTCCCACTACTAATCTTAAAACTCCATTTCTAAAGCCATACAGGTTTAATTCCTGGATATTTCAGTAACACACTTTAAGCGTAACATCAGCACCAATATCTTCAAGAACAAGATCACTCTTCTTTGAGTCTTGACAACCTTCTAACTCACTCTAATATAATTAACAATTAGATTATGAGCTCGAGATTTCTATGAGGTGATAGTTGATGAGGCCGAAGGCCGAATCAACTATCACCTCATAGAATCGAGAGCGAATAATCTAATTGTTTTAGTAGAATTCTTTCTAAAGTTTACTTCAAATAACGGTTTCCAATTATTTCTCGACGTATTATTAAACTTTGCGCCTTAAAAAGATCACCCGGATTGAATTGGCATTGAACATTGAAGTGTGTGCGCGCGCGCATCATTTTTCTCGATAATTTCAACTTTTTTTAAGTCAAGAAACCGTAAATGTCCTTCGTTTAGTCTTCTCAGGATTTTAATTATCCATTTTCATCAAAATTTTCCTCCAGAACTTTAGCAAAACGAAAAAACGTCGCCATTTTGTAGACGAGTTGCAGCCACTGCACACTAATGGCTGATAGTGTGCAATGGCTCAGCCAATCAGATTACAGCATTTGCATTAGTATACTAGTAGAATTCTACTAACTAGTAATAGTTATCACTAAAGCTGCCCCCGCTTTCTTATATTTCTGCTCATTGAAACAATAATATTGAACGTTATTGTTCTAGTCTGATACTAAAAAAAAACCAGTTGTCTTGATATGCACTCTTTTTTTATATAAGAATATATTTTGACGTGACATCTTGGCCTCGCTACGAAAAGTGGTGTCCAGAGCACATGCACAATGTGCTGAACGCGATCCAGATCCAGAAACCAAACACTTGTACTTGATAGCCTAATAAATTCTAAATAAAACGAAAATGCCTTAAGCTGTAATGTAAGAATAATACAAGAATACTTTCAGCCTAAAAATCGGCAGAAAATAAGAATATTCAGTCTGGGCCGGAAAAATAACATCCTTAGAAAAGAAAAGAGTGTACGAGCAAACGTATCTCGAAAGCACAACAGAAGTGAAATGTAAACACAAAGTATCGCGTTACAGTCGCCATATATGCAAATTAGAGTCAAGCTTTTTGTCCTCAATGAAAACGCCGCAAAACATTTACATTTGGATCCCTGCCGTAAGATTACTCTGTGAAAATAAGCCATCGAAATAAACGAGATGCCAAAGGAATATTTCAAAACTTTATTCCTCCAGAGCTAACATTTGAGAGAACCTAAAACATATATTGCAATATCAAGAGAAAAAAAA
>JAHPZR010016157.1:0-24466 GCA_019787425.1 Platygyra sinensis | reverse complement strand
TTCGCTGATCATGAATAATTAATGCATGTCACAGCATTTTTTCCCTATGCAAAAACTACAAACTACAAATATATATATTTAAATACAAGAATATGTAACTACACATGTTATCTCTCTCGTTTGAAGCTCGTGAACAAAAACCAGTCGGTCTAATTCAGAGCATAACACTAAACCACCTGCTTGGTAATTAAGTTTTCTTTTCATACTGCCAATCGTCATCCGTGTACTGACATGTTTGAGGACACGACAATGGCTATAAAAGGCGTCTGGATTGTTCCTCAGTTTCTTGGGTAACAAGCAACTCCAAAACTTGAGTAAGCTAAGAAGCTTCGCTAGTGATTCCACATAAACTACAATTAGTTATATCCTACAGATCGACATGGCAGCATCAAACTCCACTAGAGATGGACAGCAAAAAACATTCGAAGAGTTAATTTGTTCGCTAGATTTAACTCCCGGGCTGCATGCCCATTTGACATTTATTTCATTTTTAAATTCCATTTTATCCGTCGCTGCATTTCTTGGGAATGCTCTGATCCTAATTTCTCTTCACAAGGAGTCTTCACTTCATCCGCCGTCCAAATTTTTGCTTCGTAATCTTGCAACAACTGATCTCTGTGTTGGTCTTATTGCAGAGCCTCTCGCGGTTATTTTTTGGATGTCTGAAGTCAATAAACAATGGAATATCTGTCGCTACGCAGTAATAGCACAGTTTATAACAAGTTATATCTTGTGTGGAGTTTCGGTTGGAACTCTGACTGCAATAGGCGTGGACAGACTTCTCGCTCTGTTGCTGGGACTGAGATACAGACAAGTTGTAACTTTAAAGCGAACCTATGTGATCGTTATTACCACTTGGATGTTAAGCACTGTCGCTTCGGCAATTCGATTTTGGAATCGCCAATTGGCATTATGGTGTGGTGTCATTGTTTTATCTCTTTGTCTAGTAATCTTAACCTTTTCTTACATAAAGATATTCCTCACCCTCCGTCATCATCAAAATCAAGTGCAAGACCACCTTCAACAACCGAGCCAAACAAATCAACTGAACATAGCGAAATACAAAAAGGCAGTGTCTACTGCGATATGGCTGCAACTGACGCTGGTCGCTTGTTATCTACCTTATTGCGTGGAGGTGGCTAGCAGACTATTATTAATTCTTCCTAGCGCTCGGATTTTATGCAAACTTTAGTTTTTCTTAAACTTGTCATTAAACCCGATTCTTTACTGTTGGAAGATAGAAGAAGTCAGACAAACAGTGAAGGACACAATCCGACAAATGCTTTGCCATTGTTTTTCGAGTTAGATCCTGTAGACATGTACCGGATATAAAGATAAAAAGTTCATACTTAAGATTTTAGAGTTTCTCTTAAAAGTTGTCTTAAATTAAAAGTGAAGCCATCATTTTACAGGCGAAAACAGTTATTAAGAAATCGAAAATAACAAATTCCAGTTTTTCTCTGTGTGGACTACATTGCAAAAGTCTTCATTGAGGCACACGCACCGATATTTTAGGAAATATCTAAAGGTTTAAAACTTTGCTTTAAGATGGGATATACTTCTGCAGCTTCGATAACACATTGAGGAACTTACTAGAATAAAAAAAAAATTAACAGGCGAAGTGTGCCTTGATGACAAACAGGTATATCTTAATAATGAATATTATAAAAAAAATGTCTACTTGTTAACAAGGCTCATATTTCTTGGCACAAATGTTTTTTTTTGGCATGGGAAGTTATTTCATAATAGAGGGAGAAAAATTTCACTTTTAATTAGGCATGGAGAAAAACTGTAGTTGCTAAATCAGAACCAAAAAAATGTATGGGCGATAAAAACCACGTAGGGTTATTTTCACTAAACCTGTCATTTCTCTCGTCAGTCAGTCCTCAGGGTCTGACAATAAACCAACTAGTGCTGTTTCCAAACTGTCAACTGATGTACTGACATGTTTGTTTCTCAGTTACTGCGGTAACGAGGAGCTCTTGTAATTTAACTATAACAAGAAGTTTTCCCAATGATTCCAGCCTGCGGTTAAACTACAAATAGATATCTTGCAGATCGGTATGGCATCAGCAATCTTTAAAGTGGAGTTGGACAGCAGAAAAACGATCGGAGAGTTAAACTTTTTCCTTATATTTAACTGGATGCTACCAATATCAGGAATGGGGAAACGGGGAACGGGAACGGAAAACGGAAAAAGATAACGGGGAACGGGGAACGGGGAACGGGGAACAGGGAACAAGAACGGGAACGGGGAACGGGGAACGGGGAACGGGGAACGGGTGACGGGAGACGGGGGACGGGGGACGGGGGACGGGGGACGGGTGGTCTTTTCCCCCACCACGGGGGCCAAGGGCGGGAAGCCGGGCGACTATGGGTACGAACAATAGAAATCACAAACATTTTATTTCAATCGTGTCTTCCAGAGACAAGCCAATATACTTGGAAGCCGAATTACGTATTTATAATTACACAAACTAGTTACCCCTTTAATACCCTATATGATCGCCACTTTGGTCAGCTGTTTGTGTAGCCGCTTTTAGCATTACTCTGCGTGGAGTCCATTGTACCATGGATTCCTTGTTTCTATTTATTGTTTATTAATGACTGTTTACCTGTGAGATGATAACTCATCTCTTGTGGCTATACCATTGGTGTGTGCGTGGTGCAACTCATATGGCACCTATGTTATCGATCCAAGTTGTGTATTTATGTGTGTATCATTAAGTCCTCTTTGAGGTTCCTCCTTGTGATCCCCTAATCGCAACTGTTTGTGTTGACCCCACTTATACTACATATGCGCCTCCTAGACGAGACTCATCTTGTTCGCCTCTCTGTGTCCATCTACTACACCCTACTATGCCCTACTGTGCTACCACAGTTTCTGTGATACCTTCACACCACCACACCCTCGTACCTTCCGGTCATACTTATAACACCGCTGTTTGTCTTTTGCTCGTGCGCGCTTCCACTTCCTCCTCGGTACTCCACTCTTCCGCCCATCTGGCCCCCCCCACCACACTCACGTCTACCCTTTCCTCGCACCGGCGGCCGTTTGAGTAGCCGTATCCCGATCCCCCTACATTTCCACAACGTGTGTGTGAGCGTTTGCCTCCTTGTGACACCCTCACGCCTATTTGTTTGTTTACGCCTACCCTTTCTCCCTGGCGACTGCCTTTAGATCACAGTATGCTCCATCCCCCTACATTACTAGGTTGTTGCCCTCTACTTTGTCTTCGTCCATGTTCTGGCCCCCCCCTCCTCCTGTTTTGTTACTGGATCGCTCCGGCGTAGCCCCCCCCGCGCATACCCGCTGTATTTGTCGTCATTCTGTATCATCCCGTTATTGTCAGGTCATCTTGTTCTTGCATCACATTGCCCTATGAGCTTGAGAGCAGAGTGACCCACAGCGCCCTCTCGGACACACTGTAACCGCCATAGCCGTGTCCTGGCAGCTGCCTTTGAGTGCGTCTTTGCGTCTAGTCCTATGTTGCAGTCTTCTTGCTCCTATGCATACTCCCTTTCCTTTTCCCCACACCACTTACACTCCACATCGACACATTGCCACCTCATATCCCTTCTCACAATGTTTTCGTTTCGTCTCCAGTATGTCGACCTTTCTGCGCCATAGTGAGCGCGTTACGCCCCTCACAGTGTATGCGTCCTGTCACGTCTCGATCTGCCACCATCGATCGATGGTTACTCGTTGACAAGAGCGACACGGCCTCCACCATTCCCACATACCAGCGCCTTCCATATCAGAGATCGAGTACCTTCCACACTGAGAGTAGCTCTATCCATTCATCCTCTTCCACCCCTAGTTTCCCCAGCACCTGTGCCGTCAAGATCCCTCTGGTTTTTTTTATGGAGCACTCCGCGACCTCTTTTCTCACCCCTCCTATGTGATCTCATATGTTACTACTGAGCTGCACGCGCTTGTTCATCACCTAGCTCCCCCCCGCCCCTCATTTCCCCCCAAACCTACTCTCTCGTCGCGTTCCCTCCTCCCCTCATCCTCTCTTCCCCCCCTGTTGACACTCGTCGCTTATACATCACTCCCAGCCTTTTCCCCTCGTTGCTCCGACTCACAGCATTGCTACCTTCCGCCATAGCAATCCCCACACACAGTCACACCCTTCTACCTATCACATCCTACCATATCTAACCCACACCACATCATTTCTACTACGCTATAGTTGCTGAGTTTTCCTCCCACTCAATCCTTTGCGCTCTGTTTATCCTAATGGACTTGTCAATACCCCTTATCTCTTTGTGTTCCTCTTCACGCCTCTCCCCTTATATCCTTCTCTCCCTTGTCTACCACCTTATTGTGTCTGCTAGCTTCCCTCCTCCACGTTCCTGTCACATCACTCGTTTTATCCATGTGTCGATCCTGTACTAAAGTGAGTCGCCATGCACTGTGTACACCTCCCCCACACATTCTCGTATCCCCCCCGATATGAGTCCACTCTCACGCCTCCCACAGTTCTCCCTTTGTTCCAACTTCATTTTTATTGCTCCCTCTGTCTTGTGTGTTCCTGGAGCTGGCCACTGAGACGCTATCTTCTACTCCTAGATTGACGCTATTTTTCTTCACGCCATACGACGTGCTTGCATTGCTCTCGGTCGTCCACACCCTTTGCAGTCAGCCCGTCTTACCTCCCCTCCCATCACCCACTCGACGCCGTCCCGACTCCATTGCGCACTGTCTGCAGATCTTACCCCCTGCCTTGTACCATGTATACTTGTGTCCCAGCTGTTCCCCGCACACGTTACAAGAGCAGTCAAGTCACTCCACTCCACGCACACCCCCCGCCCCCTCGGTCTACCTTCCCTGGGCACTACATGCCCATCGCGCTACTGCGCACAGATATGCTAAATTTATTCACAGACCCGATGCTTCTCTCTATTTCTCAGTCTTAGCCCCCTCCTCACCCTACACTGACACATATGACCCACACGAGATATAGTATATACATTATGCAATATAAGTCAATGACATACGTGGCTACACTATGTGGTGTCATAGAGAACAACACGCAAACCCGCTGACGATTGTAAGCACAAGAGAAGAGGAAGGGGATATACGCACACGAGGCAAAAGTAATATAAATTCATATGCCCTCTTTTGGAGGACTCAGCGAAGTCGACTAACCATACTCTATCCGGTATACGACTAACTGTACTGTGCAGGTTTGATGTATATGTAGCTTACAAGTCGCCCAGAGCATATTTCGTTGCCTATTTTCTCGGTGAATCGCGGCGAAGAGAAAGTAAGGGTACATAAGAATGTTGTGCCGCGTAGCACTGGGAACACAAATAGTGGAACCAGAGAATTAACTCTGAATAGCCCAGTGGGTTATTCATGGGTTTAAGTAGCACTATAATTTACACTTCAGAGTTAATTCTCTGGTTCCACTATTTGTGTTCCCAGTGCTACGCGGCACAACATTCATATGTACCCTTACTTTCTCTTCGCCGCGATTCACCATCTAAAATCGTCCCCGACTTTCTCTGTGCGACCTTGTATCTCAGTTGGCAGAGTAACGGTAGATCTATTCCGGAGGTCGTGGGTTCGATTCCCACCGAGGTCAAAAGATTTTTTCTTTGCCTCGTGTGGTTCCCTGTTTCCCTTTACTAGGGCTAACGCCCAGTGGGTTATTCATGGATTTAAGTAGCACTATAATTTACACTTCAGAGTTAATTCTCTGGTTCCACTATTTGTGTTCCCAGTGCTACGCGGCACAACATTCATATGTACCCTTACTTTCTCTTCGCCGCGATTCACCATCTAAAATCGTCCCCGACTTTCTCTGTGCGACCTTGTAGCTCAGTCGGCAAAGGAACGGTAGATCTATTCCGGAGGTCGTGGGTTCGATTCCCACCGAGGTCAAAATATTTTTTCTTAGCCACGTGTGGTTCCCTGTTTCCCTTTACTAGGGCTAACGCCCAGTGGGTTATTCATGGGTTTAAGTAGCACTATAATTTACACTTCAGAGTTAATTCTCTGGTTCCACTATTTGTGTTTCCAGTGCTACGCGGCACAACATTCATATGTACCCTTACTTTCTCTTCGCCGCGATTCACCATCTAAAATCGTCCCCGACTTTCTCTGTGCGACCTTGTAGCTCAGTCGGCAGAGTAACGGTAGATCTATTCCGGAGGTCGTGGGTTCGATTCCCACCGAGGTCAAAAGATTTTTTCTTTGCCTCGTGTGGTTCCCTGTTTCCCTTTACTAGGGCTAACGCCCAGTGGGTTATTCATGGGTTTAAGTAGCACTATAATTTACACTTCAGAGTTAATTCTCTGGTTCCACTATTTGTGTTCCCAGTGCTACGCGGCACAACATTCATATGTACCCTTACTTAAGAAATCGTATGCTGCCACAAGAAACCTTCCTCTATTTTACGTTACATGCATTCGCTCTATTCTGGAGTACGGCAGCCCAGTTTTTCATCGCGCTCTACTAATGAATTAGAACTCTTCAATATTAAGTGCGACACTAAGAAAGTCCAGTTTGATACTGAAGAACTAAGAAAACAACTTCTGTATCTGGACGCGTATAGCAGGCGAGAGAACTTGAAATTTGCCGGAATACCAGAAAATGTCTGAAGGTCAACAGATGGAAAACATTAAAGAACTTGCATACGAGTTTCTAGAGATAGAACTAAAAATTGCCAATCCGCGTGACCGAATTGAATTTCAGAGAATCCACCGGCTGGGAAGGCCGAGCGGGAAAGGTCCCCGACTTATTATTGCCTGATTACTGAGGTTTCAGGGGCACCCGACGATCATATTAAACAAAAAAGCCTCTGAGGGATATTTCTGGGCTCCTTGTAATTTTTAAAGACTGTTGGAAGAGTTGTTTTAATCAGCTAGAAAAATTTGATCTGTTCGGATTTCTTAGCTTAAGATTGAAGTGCCCGAAAATTTTAGGGAATGAGCTCTTCATTTCAGAATTTGCTAGCTGAACGTTACCTTCGAAGAGCTTCTCTGCGAACTTTTTTCTTACCCGAAAATGCTAGGCGACCTTTTTTAGAGCCAGAAATTTCAAAAATATCCCTTCCGAAAATCTAAGGGACTGTTTTTCCCTGCATTTCTCTGGTTGCGAATCTTTTAGGTGATGTTTTAGTAAGAAATCAGTAGCTTTTTGACAATGCATCATCCGAAAGTCTTAGAACGGGTAGACTCTCCCTAACAGATATTTCATCGAAGTTTCTCGTTGGGTGCCCCTGAGGTTTAGCGACCGAGAAGAAGTTCTGAGTTAAGCCCGCGCTAATCCGGGATGAGAAAAAGATCTGTATGTGCTCGATGACCTGCCGAAAGAATTGTATGACTTGAGGAAGAAACAGATAGAAAAGTTAAAGCAAGCAAAGAAGAATGGCTTCTCTGCTCGTTTTAGCAAGGAACAACCGATAAAACGTTTTGTAAATGGTAAATATACTTCTCCGGATGAACCAATTTCATAGATTTTCTAACTTAATTTATTTATTTATTTTTATTTGTTTCTTTTTTATCTATTTATTTATTCATTTACTTTTTTATTTATTTATTTATTTATTTATTTATTTATTTATTTTGCCTTTGACCCTATTTGTTCCATATCTTTTTTGTATATTCTAATTTTATGATTTGGTTAGAAACAACTTTTAGAAGGCACCTAATAGAATATACCATGTTGAATGATGCGCTAATTAGTAGGCTAGTCGAAATATGCTTTTGTAAATAAGGAATCGCCTCGATGGAGCATACCATCCAGCACGCTACTCGTTTGACAGTAAGTAGGATGCCCTCACATCACGCTTTGGAGCTGTTGGTGAGTAGAAAGTCCAAGTGTATTATATCACGGTGTTTTTTATTGCTGTAATTTTTCTTGTATCTTTATTTGCGTTCCTCCTCTTGGGGAACCTTTTCATGGATAATTTTCTGGAACATGAGGTAAGTGTGTAATTGTGTTTCTTCCTCCTGTTCCAGTCTTGTTCTGTGTACGTAAAAAGCCAATGGAATTTACTTTTTTTCTTTCTATGTGCTAATTAAAAAATATTTCGTGTTACTTTCCTGTAACCTGTTTCAATGCCGAAAAAAATCGTCGAAGAGCTTTCGAATTATCATATGTAAATTTCATTTCCTTGTTTTCTTCTGCAATCCTGCATTGATTTTGTTTCCACGAAATGAGTGTTACTACGCCGTAAATTACTTTCTTTAAATGTAAGGGGCATTAGCAACTTTAAGAAAAGGAAAACGAAATTTACTTGGAGTCGAAAACAAAAGGCAGATTTTATTTTTCTTCAAGAAATCCACTCAAAAATAGACTACTCGGAAAAGTGCTGGCGAAACGAGTGGGGATGTGAAATCATTATGGCCCACAGGAGCTCTAACTCACACTGGGTGGCACTTCTAGTTAAAAAGGATGTTGGTTGTGCAATCCACTCAAAAATTTCAGACCCCTCGGGACAGTTTGTTGTCATAAAAACAGAGATAAAAGACAAAATGTATGGTTTGATTGACATCTACGCTCACAACAAAGACGCAAGTATTTTAAGATTTTTCAACAATTTGTTTGCGACACTGCAAAAAAACTAACCTTGACGCAGAAGAAAACATGATTATGGGTGGGGATTTTAACTGTCCTTTAAATCCATCCATTGATAGCAAAGAAGGACTTTTAAATCCAAGAAAAGCTGTTATATCCACAATAGTAGAATTCTACTATTATATTAAAGGCCTGTCCAAACGGGAAATGTTTGGTGACCAAACATCGTCAAACATTGTTTGGTGACCAAACATTTCACCGTTTGGCCACCTTGTTTGGTGTTGTTTGATCGTGTTTGAGCGTGTTTGAGCGTGTTTGGTTGTGTTTGATAAAATTTGAAAGCCATCAAACATTCGATCAAACAACTTCAAACATTTCTTTTGTTCTCACGTTTGATAGGCGATTTTTTGTTCGTTTGGACAGCCGTATCAAACATGTTTGGTGCACGCATGCGTACCACGCTTGCTTAGGTATGGGTCGCACTTGGGAAAAGTTTTCATCTTTGCCGACCAAAAAACGGCAAAAATTTGAAACCGCAACCGGAAAGGAAAACTTTCACAAAGAAACGGAGGGTCGCACTTGTGGGAGAAAATTGTCAGTAACCAGATATTAGATACCGCGTTGTTTACCCATGTGTTTTCGAAAGACATGATATCGATCACGATCTAAACCGAAACAAGTATGCGTCCCGTTGAAGGAGTGCTCATAGTTACGGTGATTCTTCTTCTCTTCGCTCAGCTTAACCTACAGCAGTTTGTTGTCTTTCCTTGTTGAACGAACGAGGGGCAGACAAATGCTTGACGGTTTTAACAGCGGCCATGAACAGAGGAAGAAATCGACGTTGCCGAAGAATTCTTGCGTGAGGACTTTATCGCTTGGGTCATGGGAATTCATGTGTGAGCATTAAGCCAAAAAAAAGCCAACTCTGTTCATGATTAAAGACCGCGAACTAGAATTGAACTTCCCGCGCGTATCGTTTTTCATGCAACGCTGACAAGCGTTGACAGTTATCTCTGTGATTCCCATTGTTTGGCTCGACTTTTCGAAAATCTGCCTGCACCACCCAAGCACTACGGCGTCTTTGATGTTTTGCCGTTTCGCAAAGTTTTTGCCAAAAGGAAAAACCTGGGGTCGCACTAGGCAAAAGCCCGCGATGACAGATTTCCACCGCAGAGTAAACAAATTCTGGCAAAGATTTGCCAAGTGCGACCTATGCCTTAGCGGCTGTATCCATAGATACCGCCTCTTGTTTACGTACGTCGCTTGTCCAGTATTTTAAAGATCGCGAACGAAGAAGCAGCTTCGGTGAACGTTGCTGAAATTGGGGAGATTGAAACCCAAGAGACGCAGAGTCGTAAAGGAAAACAAAGGAATGACAACGAAATCTATTGGAACAAAATGCATGCAGGTTCAACAAGTATCAGTATCTCGAGAAAATCTTCACGAGTTACTCGCATCATTTCGCGGTAACCTGGAGTATCTTCGATTATCAGTTTCTGTAGGATATTATTGTAGTATCCTTTCTCTTCTCTTCTTCTTGTCCATGCCAGCCCCCGGTCTTCCCTCGTCTATTTTCCCTTTTTCCATCCTCATCTCATATGTCAAAAAGGATAATAGCCGCTATCTCATCTTTAATTTGAACCTTTGAATCGCAACCTGCGAAGTCGCACATTCCGCCATATTAGAATTTCGCCGTTAAGCAAGCTACGATGTGTAAATTGTGGCCCATAGTTCTTTGCTTGTCGAGTTTAACCTATGTTTGATCAAACATGTTTGAACCGTTTGGCCACCCAATTCAACATCAGCATGTTTGGTCAACAAACAATGTTTGATGATGTTTGGTCGTCAAACATTTCTCGTTTGGACAGGCCTTAACGGAAATGCTGTTATCTGATTGGCTGAGCTTCTCGTAGACTATTTAACAATTAGACTACGAGCCCGAGTTTTCTACGAGCAGATAGTCAACGAGTTGCAGCCGAGTTGACTATCGCTCGTAGAAAACGAGGGCGAGTAGTCTAATTGTTTTAATATAAATTTACCGTAGTCTTAATGCATAAAAAGAAAAAATATGTCAAGTAACGCGTAGAAAAGAACCGTTTTATTATATTAAATCAGGTTCAAACGTGATCCCCGGTTGCACTGATGCGTAACTGTTAACTATCAGCAGATAGAAAACGGTAATATAGGCAGTCAAATTCACGGATTCACAATAGACTACGGTAAATTTTTACTAATTAAGCAATAGACCACAAGTTTCTATGGTTTATAGGCTGATAAACCACGCGGGATGTTGATAGAACACGAGAAGAATTTGTAAATCACGAGCCGCAGGCGAGTGGTTTACGAATTCTTCGAGTGTTCTATTAACATCCCAAGTGGTTTTTCAGCCTATAAACCATAGAAAGTTGTGGTCTATTGCTTTAGTGTAATAATTCAGAAGACGTGCGATTTTTCCGTGGGTTTACCGGCACAATAAACCATAGCTGATTGACCAATCAGAGCGCGCGCATTGATTTGGTTATTATATAACAGCCATTAGAGTATGGTGACTGCTGGTCGTCCATGAAATGTGATGTTTTTATAGTTTTGCCGGAGTTTTGGAAAGAATTTGAGATGTAAACGGGTAATTAAATTCCTGAGAAGATTATAAAAGAAGCACATTTACGGTTTCTTGATTTTAAAAACTTGAAAATATTGAAAAAGCGGGTACGCGCGTGAACAACTGCAAATTTGCCAAGGGCACTTCGATACGTGCAACTTTGTCTAAGGGTAAAGTTCAGTAATGCGTGAGAAAATCATTGGAAACCGTTATTAGCGTTAATTTCAGTTAGAATTCTACTAAAACAATTAGATTATTCGCTCTCGATTTCTATGAGGTGATAGCCGATTTGGCCTTCGGCCTCAGCACCTATCACCACATAGAAATCTGGAGCTCATAATCTAATTGTTAATTAGTAATTTACAAGAGGAACTTGATCTTGTGGACATATGGAGGGTCAAAAATCCGTAGAAAAAAAGCTTCACATGGAGTAAAAGCTCGCTTATGATCTTTTGTCGTTTAGACTACTGGCTAATCTCAAATGCTTTACACGATCTAGTTAAAGTAACAGAAGTAATACCTTCCATTAGAACAGATCACTCCGCTATTACCCTTGAATTCGTTAACACTCGTTGATGTTAAAGATCCAGGTGTATGGAAAATGAACTGCCCTCTCTTGGACGACGAAGAATATGTTAATGTATCCCAATCGCTATATTTGGGACTGGCAAAAGTACAATGTAGGGAGGCGCGGTGGCCTCATGGTTAATGCGCTCGACTCTGGGGCGAGCGGTTCGGGCTCGAGCCCTGGCCAGGGACATTGTGTTGTGTTCTTAAGCAAGACACTTAACTCTCACAGAGCCTCTCTCCACCCAGGTGTATAAATTAATACCGGCGAGTTGTTGGGGACATCTAACAAAATTGCGGGGGAGTGACCTGCGATAGACTAGCATCCCTTCCAGGGGAAGTAGAATTGAAATACTTCTAGCCGCTTCATGCTACGGAAATCGGGATAATATTCAGTATTCTAAAAAGAAAGCTCGATAGAGAAAGGAAAAAGATAAATAGGACTCCAGCAACAGGATACTGATGCAAAATGTACTTTCGAAACAAATCCAAATAATTTGAATGCAAATCTTCGTAATTCTGCTAAAGGTATGTTGGAATTGTTCTTTTCCGGAAGAAAAAGTTAAAGGAATAATTAATCTAGCACGAACACGCTGGCATGAATACGGCGAGAAAAGTACTAAGCAGTTCTTGAATTTAGAAAATCGAAATCATGTTTAAGACATATGAAAAACTTAAACATAAATGGTTTGTTTACTACAGAACCTTTTAAGATCTTGTCCGAACAACGACAGTTTTGTAAAGAACTATACTCGTTTAGAAACAACAATAACGATAACTCACCTCAAACCGTAAGCGCTTTAAAAGATTTGAACATTCCCAAACTTTCAGAAGAACAAAAGATATCTTGCGTAAGTAGTGTCACTTAAGAAGAATGCACACTCATTCTGGAAAGCTTTCAAAACACCAAACCTCCTGGAAATGATGGAATTCCTATCAAATTTTACAAAAAATTCTGGTCACTACTCTGCGAGCCTTTTATTCCATGCGCAAATGAATGCTTTGACAAAGGTGAGATGTCACACTCTCAAAAACAGGTACTTATCACGCTTATTGAAAAGAAAGGAAAAGATCGCTTCTTTAAGGAAAATTGGAGACCAATTTCTCTCGTAAATGTAGATTCAAAAATTATGTCTAAAGTTATTGCCACTAGAATAAAAAACGTTCTACCTAGCATTATTCATCACAATCAAACCGGAGTTACAAAAGACCACTATATTGGTGAAACAGTACGATCTATTTATGATATAATGGACTTTACAGGCGAAGAAAATATTCCTGGCTAATTAATCTTTATTGATTTTCAGAAGGCCTTTGATAGTCTGGAATGGAATTTTCTACTAAGATGTCTAGAATCTTTTAACCTTGGCTCCAGTCTCATTCGATGAGTTTTCACTTTTTACAAAAATATACAAAGCTGTGTAATTTTAATTACACAGCTTTGTATGTTTTTGTAAAAAGAGAACAGACTGACCAATAATAGCTTAATGCTACCAAAACTAAGACAAAAAATCTTGAATGGATTAATTTTAATGTCATTTCCATGTTAAATAATCTAATTTCAAACCTTCATCATTATAAGACCCCAAAGTCGCGAGAAACAAATACCAAAGCAAGTGTGACGAATGCCCCCTTGAAGGAAAATGCCTCCAAACAAACGTAGTCCACCAAGCAATCATAAAAACCAACACAACAACAGAATCATACGTGGGACTTGCAACAAACTTCAAAGAACGTTACAGAAACCATAAAACATTCTTCCGACACGCCAACAAAAAAAAAAGCCACTGAACTGTCAAAGCATGTATGGAAACTGAAATACGCCAAGACCCCTTCAGCCTAAAGTGGAAAGTGATCAGAAAATGCAATCCCTACAACAATATTACCAAGAAATGTAGTTTGTGTCTTTATGAGAAATTTGTTATAATCTGTAGAAAAGATTTCTGTACCCTAAACAAACGAAACGAATTAGCGACCTCGTGCCCCCACAGGAACAGATATGTACTTCAAAACTTTTATTTAACGTAACGCAATAGTAAGCACCATAGCAACCATGTATTTGTATTTAACTGCCAAATTCTTCTCGTGTTCTACCAACATCCCGCGTGGTTTATCAGCCTATAAACCATACAAACTTGTGGTCTATTGCTTAATTAATAGTGTTCTCTTGCTTTTCTACAGTGACCACCTGAAGTTCAGTCTAATCTGGTGTTCATTTCATGTTTTGTCGTCAGCTGCAGTCCCAAAGTTCATCGGATCTTCACAATACTTAAAAATAGTTCTTGGACGAGATTAAGTAAAAATATGTCATGATTTGGCAGTGGCGAGGAGATAAATTATTTGATGGAGCAGAAGGCTTAGGGAACTAATTTACCTGTGAGACACTAGCATATCACGATATTGTGCAATAACCTAGTTTAGAAAATCATTCGATCACCAATTTTTTTTGACGATTTTTTTTTTGACGTTTAAATCACTCTCTGACAGCTCAGGGAAGGGATTGGCCATTTGTAACATAAGAGAGCGGTTAGAATTACGCATCAGCAGAATATTATTGCCAACAAGACTCATCAGTAGACGGTATTACGCGTGTGCAGACAATTATTTGTAGGCAGTTATTTAAAGGTCTCGTGATCGGCTCTTGGCCAATCAAAGAGACTAAAACAATTCATCAAAAGGAAATATGATTTGTTATTCACTTATCCAGTAGAATAAGATAAGGATACTGTAGGACTCGTAGTTACACCCAGACGGTAGGTTTTTCGATTGAAATCATAACTCGGCAGGTTAACCTTGGAGCACAAGCACGCGACCTAGTCGCGAGCGTAAAATCGAGCGTGTAGCGGAGCCGGGAGCGCGAAATTGTTCTTCACCGTTCGGGCCCGTGACTCATGGCACATCACATTGTTTTGAGATGGCGCATGTTTTTGCAGGTGTGAGAAAAGTGAGTTAATTCCAAGCTTTCTGAAATTAAAATAATATAATACAAGCAATGAGCTCACACAATAGATTATGATCCTGGTTCACAGCTATCAAAATTTCTTTTTGCAATTTTTTTTTCACATTCTCAGTTCTTTTCAGGTCTGTCATTGAATGCCACATCCAGGAAGACAAATAAAGCTATCATAAGTCAGTATTTGTTGCTGGAACACGGGAAGCAGGTATAATTTCTATTTAGTTTTAATTTTAACCGTCATATGCAGACTACTAAGGCAATTAACGCAAGTATTTACTTAGAAGAGCTGTTTATGTCAGCCGGAGTGCTAGGAAGCGAAACCTGTCAGTCATTTCATCTTAATTAACACTAGTGAAATGAAAAGCAAATTAAAGTTGTCTTCCATGACATGAACAGAATGAATGAATGAATGAATGAATGAAACTTTATTTAGTCTCTGGATTGATGAGGTTGATAAGACCTCTACCAAGAAAAATATGCTAATAAGCCGAGAGAAATAAAGAAACGGAAATCCAAAAACTTTAAACAGAATAAGACCTAAAATTACATGACTTAGCTATATATACAATAAAAAGCCCAATTTATCAAAAGAACATAGATATCGTAAAGAAATAAACAGCAGTAGGTAGTTAGCGCTTTGGAATCTTTGGCGGTATTAACCACCCTGAGAACGTATAAGAATGACCGACTTAGAACAACTCAGTTTACAGTTCACAAGAGATCAATTAGCTCCATCCCTTGACTTGAAAATATTCACTTTCTACATGCATGAGACTGCCAATGCCGTTTACCCAGAGAAATTGGAGTTAACAGAGCGATCTGACATGCACCATCAGGCTCTCCCACCCTCTGCTCTCTGCACAGTATCTATGACATTTGTGGATTGGTAGAGGGATAACGGAAAACTTTCAGGAATACTGCAGTGATAAGTTCAACGTTCAAAAACTTTGATTTTTTTTCAAGTACAGTGCTTTAATAACATTTGCTTCCAGCCACCGCAAAATGTAGCTTGAACTGATGAAATAGAGCGCGTGATTAGGCATAAATAGAGAAAGATCGGCCCATCATATCTCTTCAGCGACAGAGGTGACCTATCTACTATTAAACATTAGACAACTGCTATTAAACATTAGACAGTGCAACCCATACAAGACTTACAAATCCAGGAGATAAAGAACTCGTGGTGACCTTCCGGATCTGAACACGACCTACTAACATGTCGTGACGAATTCAGTGGCAACTTACTTACTGCGGAAGGGGTAAGGGGGTTCTCTATTTTATGGACTATATAGGTATGTGCCGCGGGATAGGGTTGGGTTTTTGTCGTTCTTGATCCGTAAATAGGGTATTTTTTTTGCCCCTGTTTGCATTGTGTTCTCAGAGTGATCCTTAGATCGGGTACTTAAATTTTATCAGCTAAAATTGCAGTGCATAAATGTCCAGCTAAATGGAAAAGATACCATCTTTTAAAACTGAACTATTGGTAACCTTTCAATGTAACAGAAACGAAGTTTGCTTTTCTTAGTTCTTCCCTTACATAGGGTCTCATTTTTAGGATGTAGACCTTAAATAGGATTAATAGGCTACCGACTTTTATTTGCTTCATCTTTTAACAGGGTCAGGCTTTAAGCCCCTTTTCGGAACACATGCACCTATACGAAATTTACGGAAGTACCCTCTAGCAAACATTACAAAAACATTATTTCGAGAGAACTGAAAGAGGCTTAAAAATTCTGCCATGCTTAATTACAATTACAGGATGTCAAGCAGCATACTAAATACTGTTTTTCTTCACTGCCTGCTTCCCCAACGAGCATGTTTGGTAGCTCTAGGTACAATGAGCGACAAAAGTAGCTTAGACACTTTTAAGAAATGACGCTTTTCGATACTTAAGAATTTGTTCTATTTTATTTGCATCAAATCTAGCCCCCCCATTCAATGTTATGAAGGCGCTGTGGTCTGTGCAGTAGAAGAAATAGAAAAATCAACATTGTTTTGGGGGAAGGGGGGAAAATGTAGCCACGACGTTCCAAAATCGAATTTTACTACCAAGTGTTACTTTTGTCGCCCATTGTAGTTGCCACTTTCCATCTGTAGTTCTTGCAAATTGACCAAGCCTGGCTTCAAGGATCCGCCAGTCAAATTCGGTACAAAGACGTTTATTTATTTATTTATTTATTTATTTATTTATTTTATTTATTTATTTAACTTTATTTATGCACGGATAAAAACATCAGGACTTGAAGTAAATACTAAACTAGCCTTAATTTCGCTCTAAGTCGTTTTGTTACAAATGAAGTCCATTGGATACACATTGATCACCTCTTTAATAGTTGCAGACATTTCCAAGTGGTTCATTCTCCCAGTGACCTGAAGTGCGTGGTCTTCAATTGAGGATCACGTATCGTTTGAGTTTTAAATTGCAAAATAATCCATATTTACAGACTTAATGCAAAACGCAATGTGATGGTTTCGGTCTAAACACAATTTAAACCGCATAAATATTAAACTAAAAAAGTTAAAGTAGTTGTATTCAATCGCAAAAAGTTACCTTCGTTGAATTTCAAAAAAATAACAATGGCTGATGCCTTTTGTCAGTTGTCCGTAAAACTAACTACAAATGTCACTTTTCAGTTTAAATCTTGTGGTTTTTGTCAGCTATCTGTAACATTTTTGTGCCATTTGTCATTTTTCAGTTAACCCCATCCAGTATATCTACACAATGCTGTTTCTTCCAAGAGTCAGTCTTCAGAGTCCGAAAGTAAACCAGCCGCTAAGTAAGTTAAGTTTTCTTTCCAAACTGTCACTGATCAATCGGCATTTGCTGACATATCTGAGGAGAAAACAAGGCCCATAAAAGGCGTTTAGATTGTTCCTCAGTTACTGTGGTAACTAGCAACTTCGTAACCTTAGTACACTAAGAAGTTTTGCTTTAGTACACCAAGAAGCTTGCTGATAAACTACAAATGGCTATCTTGCAGATCAATGTGACAGCACCAGACTTTACTGGAGATGGACAGCAGTAACTTGCTTGTTCGCTAGATTAAACCCGCTGGAGTGAACAGTCGGTCGATTCCAAGTTTGCAGATCAATATGGCAGCTGCAAACTTCACTAGAGGTGAACAACAGAAAACATTTCATCAACTCTTATGTTCCGCAGGATTAACTGACAAGCTAAGCGACCAGTTGACATTTCTTTCAGTTTCAAACGCTTTCATGTCCGTCACTGCATTTCTTGGGAATGCTCTGATCCTAATTGCTCTTCACAAGGAGTCTTCACTTCATTCGCCGTCCAAACTCTTGCTTCGTAGCCTTGCAGCAACTGATCTCTTTGTTGGTTTTATTGGAGAGCCTCTTGCTGTTGCCTATTGGATGTCTGCGGTGAACGAACATTGGAAAATTTGTGCTTTCCTATCAGTAGCAAGTTTTTTAGCAGGTTATATCTTGTGTGGAGTGTCGGTCGCAACTCTGACTGCACTAAGCGTGGACAGACTTCTCGCTCTTTTATTGGGACTGAGATACAGACAAGTTGTAACTTTAAAGCGAACCTTCCAGATTGTAATTATCTTTTGGGTTATTGCTGCTTTCTTTTCCGCAATGTGGTTTTGGAATCCCCTCATAACCTTATGGTATGGCACTATAGGTATACCTCTATATCTTATAACCTTGATCTTCTCTTACACAAAGATTTTCTTCACCCTCCGCCATCGTAACACTCGCATTCAAAACAATGTTCAACAACCGAACCAAACAAATCAACTGAAGATAGCGAGATACAAAAAAACAGTGTCTACTACAATATGGCTGCAGCTGACGCTGGTAGCTTGTTATCTTCCAAATGGTGTAGCGGCGGCTTTTGTGATTAGTGGCGGCGTTTCGGCGTCTGTTTTTAACGCTTGGTATTACACAGTCACCTTAGTTTATTTAAACTCGTCATTAAACCCTATTCTTTACTGTTGGAAGATAAATGAAGTCAGACAAGCAGTAAAGGACACAATCAGACAAGTGCTTTGCCTTTGTTTTTCGAATTAGCTCCTGTAGACCAACACGGTGAAGAGATAAAAAGATTACCGACGTTCAAAGATAAAGATTTTAAAGTTTACCTTAAATTGAAAGCAGTGCGCGCTCATTTTTTTTTCCGTATCACATGTTTCCAGAGCAGTAATGTAGCTGCTTGGCGAAGTTTTTGATCATTGTTGTAAATAAAAAGTCTGCAGTTTTAGATTACTAGTGATAATTTTACAGTTAATAAAGAGAGAAAAAATGCTGCTGTGGGCTTCAGAAAACAGAACTCAAAGACGCTCTGATTAAAATAAGCAGTTTAGCAGGTGTTGATGTGTCTTTTCGTTCTTAACACCGGAAGAAAATTCTTATGAGCGTTAAGCGCGTTAGAGATTGGTAACAACCCGCTATTTATGGGGTCCGGTAAGTACCAGAAAAGTTTACGAGTGCTTCGAGAAATGCCATATCGGGCCCGGTGAGGTTTCCCGTTAACCGTCCGGGTAAGGTATTTGGCCCAGTATTTACAGGAGCTTTCGAAAATCAGGCCCCTGCAGAGTGACCAAAATCGATACCCTATTCAGCTCTGTCCAAAACAGCTAAAAAAAAACATACCCCTTAAGGCCCGCACAAACCGTATACAGGACTCTAAAGAAACGGGGCGGAATACGACAACTCGTAAACAAACAAGTAAAATTAGTTCTTATACATGATTAAAATATATCTTACGTTAAATATTCAATGTTCGTGCATCCGTCTTTACCTAATTGCACATACACGTAGAGCTTCGACAATACGGCCACCACTCAGTATTTGTTTAACAAATCATATATCTCAGTTAAATAACTAATGCATCATCTAGTGAAATTTAGTTAGATATCCGGTATATTTTAAAATATTGTGTCATAGTTCCTAAAGTAAAAAAAAAACAAAACATAAGCAAGTAAAAAGTAATGATATAATATCCCAACGCACGACCGGCATTATCAAGGAATGAAAAAATGAGAGTAAGTTTAACAGAGTTAAGACCTTAAATAAATAAAGTTAAGTTAGATAATGGCGTCATTAGCTCGCCGAAATGTCGAGACAGTATATTTAATGGCGTGTCCATACCTTTAGTAAGGAGGGAAGGAGGGGGTGGTTTTTTCTGTCTACCTAGCCAGCAAGTCTTCCTTCGATGGTTTCTTGCTTTTTACACAAAAAGGGGGAGGGAAGCGGGACCCTCCCGAAATCCAGTGATATCGTGGGTTTTAATTCAGTGCTTATATATTTCAAATTAAGTATCATCAGTTTAACAGCATTATCTTCTAAACTGAACAGACATACAATTATCTACGTATTCACCTATATTATCAAAAGAAGAAAAAGAGCGGATATTTCTACGCAGTAGTTTTGTCGGTCTCGACGTAAACAAAAAACCAGTGTGTCTTGGTTTAATAGAAAACCAGCTGCTCGGCTATAAATAATTTTCTTTTCAAACTGTCAATGCTGAATCATGTGGGTGGATTGATAATATGTTTGTCGGAGGTTCGACCGTTTATAATTATCAGTTGTTAAGAGGCCGAGTTCTGCAGTAACAGTTTATCGATCAGTTTTCAGTTTACAATATATCGGTGACACAACGTCCTCAGATCACTATAGCAACTAAAAATTTTAGTGGTGATGGACAGCAGAAAACATCTGAACAACTGTTATGTTCGCCAGATTTTTAGCAGTGGCAGTCTCTCTAAAAGCGGTCCACTCGACTTACAGGACCAAAAACTATTTTCCCTCATTTTTTTGTCAGTGAAAAAGGTTTGGCACATGATATTATATATATAACTAACTGCATTTAGAAAAACAGTTCTAAGAAAGCACGCGCGCTGATTGTTGAAAAATCGTGTTTGTATAACTCGATGGAGACACAGAACTAGCGCGCGCTATTGACGTAGTGATGGCGCGAGCAAAGAGAATTTACATTTTGATAATCAAAGGTAACAAGTTGTTTTCCTTTTTCTCGTCGTGGGTGTTTTCTAAAAGAAATAGAAAACATGTACTTCGTGTTTGTATCGAGTTATACAAACACTCGTGAAAGTTTGGGAGAACTCGAAAAAGCTGTGGAAACACTCGCCTGCGGCTCGTGTTCCCACAGCATTTCTCGTTCTCCCAAACTTCCAACTCGTGTTTGTATAACTCGATATACAAAACACGGTACATGTTTTCTATTTCTTAAATATTAAACATTATTGGATGAGGGTTTGAGCATGATATTAAACAATTATTGGATGAGGTTGAGCATGATATCATGAATTATCAAAACCGAGGTCTGTGTTATCTGCGAAGCCGAGGGCTTCGGCAGATAACACGGACAAGAGGTTTTGATAATTCATGATCTCATGCGAAAACCGAATTCAATAATTGTTTTATTATACATTTTCACATAATTCATCCTCAGAAACAGAGCAAAGCGTTCAGCGATTTTGTTTCTGAGGAGAACACTCTAAGGGGCTTAGTAACCAGGCAGACGTTGAACTTGACATAATAAATGCAATATCTGCAGCAGATATTGCATTTATCATGTTCAAGTTCACAAGCTATTGTGAATTGACACGATCAGATTTTTCATAGTGAGTCTGATGTATAATAAATATGTATAAAAGCAATTTATTATTTTCCAGTTTGCTTATTTTTCCTTTGGTACGCGCAAAATTAATTTTGGCCGAACTGAGGTTGCCGACCATGATCAGAAAGGTAAAATTCACTGATTTGTGAAGCGTGCTACGTCCCCTAAAATGCGGCTCGCAGAATTTCGTTTACATAACAAATTCTAAGGTACATTTATTACTTTGACTGACAAAATATGGAAACTTTTTCGGAAAATTCTAAGCTTACCAAAGAGGTCTGGAAGACACGTTCTCGGAGGCCTTTGTTCAGCTATTAAAATTTAGCCAAGTTTGAGGGAGAAAACTCTCAAAACTTGGGTCTAAATGAAGGATAAAAAGCACATCACACTAATTTTATTACCTTAATAAACCGTCCTATAAGTTCAAACGCTGGCTATCTCATTGTATAGAACGCGACAACAGATTAAAGTCTGCCACAATCAGTGGATTTACACAACTATCGCTCGTGTCAAAGTTCATTTGCATAACCCTTGCACTCGGTGAAAATACGTCTCCTTCCGTTCAGGTTCGTTTGTTGACCTTCTAAGTAGTGGCAAGAGGCTTCCTGTGGTACTTGGATAAGCTGTAAACCCAGTTTTGAGCTCAGGTTGTGTTAAAGTTGATTAATTCTCAAGACTTGCCAGATACTCCAAAAGTAAATAATGGCTGTCACTAAGGAACCGTAGCCGTCGCCCTGATAAGTTTCTTGGTACATTCTCCCGCAGATCGACGGAACGCCAGAAGAAGATGAAAGTAGTAAGTTTTCATTAACCGTTTTTATGACAACTGAATCCTGTACTACTACTAGCCTAATGAGTACTAGGAACTTGAGGACTATGTGCCAGAATTTAAAAACGACAACAACGAACACTTGTTGGTTGATCTCTGAATGGTGAGTTCGTCAAGTGCACCTGAATGAACAAGACAGGCTTAAATGAAGCCATGTTTTGCGATGAATGGTCTTTACTTCTGTTTCATGCTTGATGGCTGCTTGTATTTTAGTATCAGCGCTTCCTTTGTCACTATGTCACATAAGTTGTAACCTGGCCAGTTGCCAGCTATGGAGGATCCCCTGCCCTGCGCGCGCCGATCAATAGATTTATTTGTCAAGAATAACTCGTTTCATTTCAATACTGGAATTGAAAAACCAACCACTGATTTAATTTTTGGACTAGTGTAATCCTGTCAGTATGACCAAACGGCGACCAATCATTACACCTGTTCAATTATATTTATATAATTCAATTTTACCTACCTCCGTCAAAAAAATATAAGGAGTTGCTGATACAGAGAGGAAGTAGGTGATGCAACTGAAACTTCACTTTTTTCTTTACCTTTATCAGCCGTTCGTTTTTTTACACAGAAAACCTAATTGTCGACCCATGAATAAAATCAAGAAAGACAAACTAGTTTTACGGCCAACAATGCTGGATCCTTCAGAAAAAAAACAAAGGGTAGGGTACCAGTCCTGTAAGCAACAAAGCCAGAAATCGCCTCTCGTCGTGCATCTGCTGAGTTTCTTGGCCATACGTTTGATTTTCTTCATTGGATTGCACGGCCACTTGACATTTATTTCAGTAACGCCCTTTCCTGTCCATTACCTCATTTGGCAATGCTTTGATTCTTATTGCTTTTCGAAAGGAGTTTTCCCTTCAAACCACCGTCCAAAACTCTTGCTTCGTTGCCTTGCAACAACTGATCTTTGTGTTGGCCTTATTTCAGAGCCTCTTTGCTGTTACGTATCGGATGCCCATAATGAACGAACATTGGAAGATTGTGTCGCTACGTATACAAGGGCAGCCTTTATAGTAGGCCACTTAATGGGCGGAGCGTCTGTGTTGACACTGACTGCTATAAGCGTGGACAGACTTCTTGGACTGAGACACAGATAAGTTGTAACTTTAATGCGAGCGTAGGTGATGGTTATAACGTTTTGGATTGTGTCCGTTGCCTTTCAGCAATGGAATGCTTTAGTGGTCTCATAACGATATGGTATTCCATTATAAGTACATTAGTGTGTCCAGTAACTTAAATCTTCTCTTACACAAAGATTTCCTTCATTTCAGTCGTCATCAAAATCAAGTGCAAGACCACGTTCAACAACCCGAACCAAACAAACCAACTGAACAAAGCGCGATACAAAAATGTAGTGTCCACTGCAATATGGCTGCAACTGACGCTGGTAGTCTGTTATTTTTCACATGGGGTAGTGGCGTTTGTGACTAGTGGTGGACCAACGGCATCTGTTTCATAACGCTTGGTATTATACAGCCACTTTAGTTTTCTTAAACTCGTCCATTAAACCCGATTCTTTACTGTTGGAAGATAAAAGAAGTCAACAATAAGTGAAGAACACAATCGACAAGTGGTTTGACATTGTTTTACGTGCTAGCTCTTAAAGACTTAACCACAGTCAGAAAAAAAATATTATAAATTAAAACATCCCCATGTTTAAAGACAAATATTTTATAACTTCTCCTAAGGATATCTTAAGTTGGAAATGATTGATAAATAAGAAGATAAAAAAATCAAAGGTAATTCTTGTCCACGCAAGGTTTACACGGTATTCAAAAACTATTCAATTTAGATTATCAGGTGGGCGAGTTTTCAAGTCTCTTCTCATTAAAATTGATTGAAACACGAGCAGAAAGCCGAGACTTTATGGAATGGGTGAGGCAACTCTGACGTGAAACTGATTACTTCCCCAGCTTCCCCGGGGGGAGAGGTTGCCTCCCATTCACAAAGTTTTATACGGGGAGGCTCTCTCACGAGGTCCAACCCACAGAACCTTTTGGATCCTTCTTTTTTTTTTTTTTTTTTTTACAGGAAAGGTTCACCTTCGTTTTACTCTTTACTGGAAAAAAGCACCCCTTTGACACACCAGTTCTCCTACCATTTCACTCAATTCCTATTCTAAACCCTTGAAATATAAGATAAATGGTCCATTGGTTTATAAATCGCAAATTTAAAAGATGCAGCCATAAGGTTTGTCTCCTTCGAAACATGTGAATTTAAGTGTCTTTTGAATGCCTCATTGACAGTATTCCCTACCCTTTTATTTAACAAATACAATAACAATAGCAAATAACAGTAACAACAACAATAACAATAACAATAACAATAATACTCTAATAATAACAATAATAATAATAATAATAATAATAATAATA
>JAHPZR010016156.1:85000-97864 GCA_019787425.1 Platygyra sinensis | reverse complement strand
CAACACCGCGGCAAAACGCACTGCGCATGAGTACAAATTTGAGCTTCCGGTCAATAACGCATTTCCGGTTACGTATTAAAATCCAATGTAAACAAGGTAAAATACCGAACCGCGAAGTTTGAAAACAAAAAGTAAGAGTTAGCATAAGAAGGTAGGGGAAAGGTTTGCTTTGTTGAAAAGCTAATTTTTCATTTAAGTTTCAAGCGCTTGCACCAAGGGGTTTGGTGTTTGCACCGACAACGAAATATGAGAGAATTTCGGGCGCGTTCGCGCTCGACAAGAACAATTTTCTTTCATGTAGTTCTCCTTCTTGCGTTGGTTTGGTCGTGCGGTTTTTTCACAGAAAAATGTGGGGAAGCCAACAAAAGCAGCCGCAAATGTGCCGGCAAAAAATATTATCTGTCTGAAGATATAGCCAGAGCTGCCGATCAACAGTTTGCCGTTTCCATTGGGACGAAATACGGAGGAGCAACAACAGGTGCTCGCGGGTTCGATTCCTCGAAAAAACCATTCACGAGGCCTCAGGAAATAGCGAATTTCTGCCAGACTTTTTGCTGTCCTGGAGGCCATAGGAGCAACATGTCATGGGTACAAGCCAGGTATAAGGTGGTGCAACAAATGCTACACCAGAGTGGACGAAGAAACAGGGTTTACCTCACATCCTGCCTATACAAGCCACCGGTTTTACGAACTACTGAACATGCCAGTTAATTAGACATCGGTTAATTGTAATTGACATGCAGGTTCGGACTGCCTCGGATAGCTGTAATGATTTTCGGAATCTCCTTACCAGAAATTAAATGAAATTGAGGAAAAGGAAAGCAAACTCTTTCAAAGATTTTTGTTGCAAAAATAAACAAGATGTTTGTATGTTGTTTGAAGACATCCAAAATGTTCAGAACCATTTCCAAATTGCTGTTCCAAAGACTTAAATTTCTAGAAGAGGCTTGTGGAACAGACCTGCAGTACCCAAGAAGCCAGCAAACATCCATGGTGGAAATACAAGCATCATTTGGGGTTGTAAAAATAAATTGCTATGGTAATGTTACAGTGGATAAAACAGTTTGAAACAGGTTTAGAAACAGCAATCCATGACTTAACTCAACTATCAAGTAAGTACCTGAAATGTAAAGATACAAGTCATACAAGATACAAGTATTTTGAAGGATAATTATTTGACATCATGATAATCCATGGTACACTGTAATACTAGACTAACACCATCACCAAAACTCATTCAAACAGATTATCATTATTTACATGCATTGCAGATGGTCCATTGCATTGACAGACTAGAAATATGATAACATAAATTTCATCATTCAGTTGAAGTCATTACATGTAAAAAGCACTAATGAGAAGGATTTAGAGGGCTTCTTCATCATTATGACAATGATTTGGATGAGTTTTCTGAAGGAGCTCTTGGCCAAGAAAAAATGCTCCGTGAAACTTGCCACAAACCATTTTCCACAAGTATTCAAGTGACATGTCCTTTTTAAATTAATGATTTAGAAAACTGATAATCAATTTGGTTTGAATATTGACTAGTGACTTATTTAACAATCATTATAAAATAATGCTGTTCAGGTGACTGGTAAGGGTAACAGACACCCTTTCAAGATTAAATTTCTGATGCACGTATTGTACATGTGCAATCCAATAAGCAAGAGGATGTGCTAAGACCACCTTATGACAGTGATTGACACAAGCAGAGAATCAAATATTTAAATTAAATAGATAAAATTATTTCGATATTTATTTAAATAAGTAAAATAAACATTTGCCTTTTCTATTAATTTCAGAAAATTCATTTGACCAGCTGATGGGAAAATTTCAGATATCCTTGCAAAATCATTATGAAAGCAGTGATGCTGTGCCACTGTATGATCCTAGGCGGATGAAAGAGTTTGCAGAAAAAAGTACACCAGTGGTCTTTTCAATGTCATATTGCAGTGTATATCCTCCAGGAAGATCCAAGATTGAGTGAAGAACACCGTGTATTACAGGAAAAAAGAACTGTTGTTTTGTTGCACATAATAGCATATTTCAGATACTTTGCCCTCAAGTAGATGTATTTAAAATAAAGGTCTCCTTGGAAGACCACAAGGTCACTCAGTTAAAAAAGTCCATTTAATTAATTATTGCAGGTTTCTTAACTAAAACAGCAGAAATAGCTTTACCCCAATATAAATGTCTGCAGTTCTATTACTGGTATCAGGGTTCGTACACTTTTTTGAGGACAGAATTCAAGACTTTTTCCAGACTTTTTCCAAACCATTTTTGTTTATTTTCCAGACTCAAGATAACAGTGAGATTCTTCATGGCCCGAGAAACAAACGCAATGAACCATAATGCAATGCAGGGCATTGGAGACTGGGCTCTCAAACTCCGACCGTACCGCATTTTATTATGAAGTGTTTTGCCGTTTGGCCAAGTTAATGTAACTGAAATCAGCTACATGGCAAAGATTTCAGCTAGCTTTGAAACACCTGCTCCCCCTTGAGAAAAATCCAGACTTCATCCCATTTTTCAAGACTTTGCCTTTAATTTCCATACTTTTTCCAGGTCTGGAAAAGGAGTTCGCAAATTTCCAGACTTTTTCAAGAATTCAAGACTTTGTACGAACCCTGTGGTATATAACAAAGTACGATTCCGAGATGTTTTACGTTTTTCCACATGTTAATCCCTTGAAAGGTAAGGACATAAAAGTGGTTCCAGTGAACCATCTTGCAATTACTAATATCCTTCTTTTTATAGATCTCAGAAAACTAATACACTTCAGAGAGAAAACTTAGGGATTATTATTTTATCCAGCAACATGGGGCATCCAGAGATGTTATCAGTTCTGGAAGAGTAGGCTTTTAGGTTTCAGCACATTATATTAGCCCAAGGAATGTGGATGCTCAAAAAAGCACTGGCTCCTCAGGGAGCAGCCAATGTTTGTAAATCTTCGGATTTCAAATTTACTTCAAGTAAGTTTAAAGTAGTTTACAATTTGAAAGCTATAACTTCAAAATAATGTAAATTAAAAACTTGTCCAGTTTTACTGAACAGTCTCTTGTGTGCATATCCATGGATAGGCTAGCAAAACAGTGGAGCAGGAAATAGGTTATTGTGACATACAAAATCATAGTAGTCAATGAAATGATTTTAAATATTAATACATTTTTTGTTTCAATGAAATCAGTGAGTTACTACACAGTTCTGTAATAATGTTCTGCTGGAAAAGTTTAAAGTAAAAGGTAAACAGCTGAGGTAGCAACTTAAAAATTAATGTAGGTGATTCCACTAAAGAGGACTACTGTGTCCACTTACACTCCACTGTATGCATATATTCACACATACAACTGTACAAGCACACTCATTCATAATAATAATGATATTTACACAGGAAAGCTCTCTCACCCGTAGGTGATCTACAGAGAGGTCCTGATCCAAAATAAAATTAAATAGATTAAGAATAAGTACACAAATTACAAATATTAAGAAAAGTAAAGTAAACTTGAAATTAAAAAAGATTTAATTCATTGCTTTACTGCTGGCAAAATTTCATTTTCTCCATAAGTCTACTCTTACATTAAACCAATACATGTCACTTCCTCTAAACCAGGATAAATCTCTTTATTAACTGTATTTGACTTGGAAACCACATTTATGACAGTTTTACCACAGTAATAAGGTGATACTTCAGTGTCCAAGAGGCAACTCTTTTTCTGACACCTATTACTGGCAATGTACAACTTGAAGACTCCTTTGACCTATCCATCCTGAATGAAAATCCAATGGTACCTCAAAGTTCTCTGGCATTTTATTTAGAACAGCTCTCACCAAAGAAGACAATCTTGCTGCTGTTGTAATCATGAATGGCATGACCATCAACCTGGTTGGACAAAACAACAAGGTAACAGTCATGGACAGCCACTTACATGGTCAACTTGGTGCCATGGTTGGCATTATCAGTGTCGATAAAGTAGAGGAACTAGTTATTTTTGTTAAACAGCAATTGTCTCCGATCCTCACTTTAATATTTGCTTCCTCACTTTTGTAAATTATTAAAGGAGTAGTATCATGGCTGACACTTCCAATAACCTAACTGTAACTGTTTTTGGTTTTAAAAAAAAAACATTTTAGCTTCAAAACCTTAGATAAGATGTTCATACTCTCAACCCGTCACATGTAATAATTACATGTGGCGGGTTGAGAGTATAAACATCTTATCTAAGGTATCTAAGGTTTTGAAGACAAAAAGATATAGCTAGTTTAAGTACACATAGTTTTGAAAGTTTAGTGTTTCAAAGGAGAAACCCAAATTGAAAAAAAAGATAACTAAACATTTGAACAATTTCAGTTGCTTGGTGCATTCCTTTGGGAATTACTATGGATAAGAATCAATATGTACGATCACTTGGATTGTAGTGTAACAAAATGGATCTGATGCAATCACTTCAGGAAAGGATGATGCCATATTACCTGACTGATCTTGGATAAATGATCTTGATCCAGATCATCCCAAAGGAGCACACCAAAAACTCAAAGGGTCTTAGTCAACCACACCTTTGGTTTTGTTTACATGCAAGGGTTTGGCTATAATATATGGAGGTGGTCAGTTTAAGCAACTGACCACCAGCTTAATTTCATTTTGGACCCGAATAAATAACTTATTATGCATTGTAGTCGGCCAAACATTTTAACTTAATTATTGTCTGCGAAAACATGTAAACTTCAAGAAGTAAGCTTATATGAAGAAATTCTGGGAGTAAAACTGAAATTTATTTCTCAAACTCATCAATAATTCATCAATTTAATAGAACAAAGAAAATCACAACCGTGAAGGAGGACACCCGATCTTAATTAGAATTGATTTTGACGATTTTACTTCTCCGTTTACTCCTTAGTTTTTGTTTCGATTGAGAAGATATTTCAAACACTCGAGACAGTGTTTCATTGGCTATCTATTAAAACACCTCGAATTTCGTTAAAAATTCTTCGCTGCGCGTCGTATTTTCAACTCTCTTCTCGGTGTTTGGTTATCCTGACGAAAACACTGTCTCTCATGTTTGATATATTACTTTAAAACCGAAAATTTGGATTTCCATGCAGGCGTTTGACTCTTGCATGTAGCTTGAGTTTTTTTAAGCTCTACAAGTTGAAATCGTAAAATTAATAACGTCTCAGGGGATCACTTGAATTATGAAATTTGTAGTTTCGTAAGCTAAATAAAATCGTTAAACAACGAATAGACTTGAAGGTTTTCTCTGTCACCATAAAAAAGCCCTTTAGGAATTTAATCTTGTAGTGGTCCAAGCAACAAATTGAAAAAACAGGAATAAATCAACAACACGAACTACTAATAAGTAATGTGGCGACCACTGCGAGGTCAAAAGATTATTTCCAGGAGGCCATTTCCGAGACCAGTAGTTGCAACAAGCTATTGTCTACATACCTTAGTTTTGGTATTTGTGGTCCCTTTCTCTTTCATCTGTGGCTGCAGATTCACGAATATCACAACAGCGAGCTTTAAACGCCGCAAGGCGAACAACAAAATTAATCTGAAACGAACAACACGTGCAAACCGGAAATGGCAGAAGATCACGCATGCGCATACGTTTTGCCGCGGTGTTGTCACACACACACCCTTGATCTTATCAGTTGCCGGTACTTCTAAAAATAATATGTACGTATGCAGTTGCTGGTGGAACTCGTATGTAAGTGAAAATTTTGAACATTTTGCGGCACAAATTTCTCGTGTTGAAGCGTTGGGTCAAAGTCGGTCAAAGTCCAGCTTTGCACAGATTGGCAGAGAAGCTATGATTGGCTAACCGTCAACGAACGGATGTGACCAGTCCGTTGAGCAGACGTTCGTGGGGAGGAACGCGTGACAAGCCTAAGAACGTCTGCGTGGGAGGCTAGGCAAGTCAAGGCAACCCTTAATTATTAAAAAAAGAGGTTGGCATAACTCATCGTAAACAACATGTTGCCGGCGGCTGTTCTACAAGCAGACAGTAAATTTCATAAAAATTATGCCATACAGACCCTAGAAATGCAATTGAGTTTTGAAACTGAGAATGTTTTAAGATTCTTAAAAGTCGAAAGTCTTTGGAGGCATTGCTTCACAACCCGGTGAAACATTGAAACAATATGGCCGCAAAGAAATCCTTACAAAACCGAACAGTTTCTGTTGGATGTACTGAGGAATCTTCACATTTCGAGTACCTCAATACTGCTTAGGTAGCAACCGTCACAAAAAGCAACGAGATATGTGTTTCGTGATCGAATGCGGAACACATAAACATTGAAGTTGAAGTTCTTGATCCAGAACGAAAAAGCTTTGACCCAAGTTGTTGCGTATTTCTATTACGTATCAACGTAAACAGTTTAGTTTTAATGGAATACTAATAACCTAATTTTACTTCAGGGTGAAATGTATACATTATAAAATTTTTCTTAAGCCAAACGACGCACTCATTCCTGCTGCTTGTGATTGGTCACGTCAACAACAACAACAACAACAACAACAACAACATCTTTATTTCTTACATTAAATATACAAATATCACACCACCTGCAAATAGCGAGGCTAATCGAGGCAGGTGGTGTGTGGACGGCTTAAGATTTATTACAATAGTTGAACTGAGAAAAAGTACTATATTTGTAATAAAAATAAAAGGTCAGTCACGAGAGAAATTGAGATAAGAAAATCGAGGCAGCTATTTAGATAAGTGGGGGCTGATATTTTTTAAAATCGGACGTCAAGAACTTAGTCGCTGTCGATTTCTTCGGCTTCGGCTTCAGCTAGCTTATCCAAGATTTCTTTACCTAAAACCACTCAAATGAGTGCATCAGAAAGAAGGCTCTCGGCTGGCTTTAAATTTACATTTTCATGATCGTCATCTGCAGTTAAGTGCCTACTGTAAGGCCCATGGCGACACTCCACCCCCTGTGTCCACTAAGAGCGTTATTGGTTATAAATGAAATGTTTGTTTTACCAACACATAGTGATGGGTGATTTTCAGTATTTCCTCGCATTTATCCCTAAACGACATTGTCAAGGACAAATGAAAAAATACTGCTTTTCTGCCTTGAACAGTCGAACTGATACCCGCATCTACAACTTACATGTGACACTGAATAAACTGAGACGAGGAGCTTTCCCAAGGGCGTGTTTAAAACACGAAATGGCGAAAAGACGAAACCACATGGGACTGAGATTAAGAGTCAATGTAAGATACATGTGTCTGTAAGGGTAGCCTTACTGTTATTGAGAGCTAAATGTTGAGTTAATGATTATTAGGCCGTAACGTGGGCGCTAAAAGACGCCCCCTTTCCCAACTATTTCCCCGAGGCAAGAGTCAAATTATATTTTCAAGTTTGAATCTAAGGTGTAAAATTCAAATACTGTTTGGTCACGCAGAAACGACACGACGATTTCTGTTCAGTTTTATCAGTACTGGTTTATTAATGTCATTAACTACTATAAACAAAACGTCAAAATAAGAACAATACACCAGCTCAACGTCTCTATCTGGAGCTCAATTATTTCGAATTCCCCGTTTTGTTAAACTCAGATCATCATTTTCCCTTGGATGTCCTCTCTCAGTCAATCATTTACTGTCAGCTGTCTCGAGTTCCTTCCATCTCGAACTATTTTCCGCTTTGCCTTGAGTTAGTTTGACATACGAGGTTCACCATTCTGTATATAAAAAAGGAAAAGGTTTCAGGCGTGATAAAATCGCCAATTAATATGATTTAAAAAATTTGCAGTAGAAGAATGCGAGGCCATTAGTGATGATCTTACATAGCGGACACATACAGTGTTTACATTTCGCTTTTATTGATCACACGTTATAGCGGCTTTTAAGAAGTATCTCACACCGTATATACACTGCTAGGTACATTGCATAAATTACATGTATTTACAATTATAAGTTTTTTCAGTCATAACCTGTTCCCACCTTCCAACAGCGAACCCTACTTTGACGGGACTAGTATTTATAGTGAAGCCTTAGAGCCAAGCTTGGCCCATAGCTGCCGGAGCTTATCCCGGTTTCTGTAGCATGAAGCGGCTAGAAGTATTTCTACTTCCCCTGGACGGGATGCTAGTCCATCGCAGGTCACTCCCCCGCAAGTTGTACACCTGGGTGGAGAGAGGCACTGTGAGAGTAAAGTGTCTTGCCCAAGAACACAACACAATGTCCCCGGCCAGGGGCTCGAACCCGGACCGCTCGTTCCGGAGTCGAGCGCACTAACCATGAGGCCATCGCGCCTCCCAACGAGTATTTATAATAACGTGTTATATAGTAAGTTTTCCTTCAGAACTTGCTTGCACCGCACACTGAAGCACAGCTGTTCCATACAATGCACACAACACCCATATTTACAATCACACAGGTGTTTTCAGATCTCACTCACGCCTGCCTTCCAGCAGACATCTTTACTTTGAAAGATTTACCAGTCATAATCACACGTTTATACTTTCAAAAACACAAACAGTTCCAGCTTGCATTGATAAGGGATCAGAATGCTAATACAATTTAGTAACTGTTGAATTCTCTTCTTAGAAATGCGTTAAGATTATATAGTAGAGAGAATTTTATTTGTGCCATGTAGGCCACATATATAGACTATGCTCTCGTGGGCGTTTTCTCCGTGTACAGCGTTTCGTGTTTAGTCATCAAGCTGCGGAAGAGGTTTCGGTTTTAATTACCTTTGTATCCAGTTCGTGAAGAGTTTCACGAACTCGGCGCTTCAACAAATCCCACAAATTCAAAACTTAAGGTGGCTCAAAACAGTTTCCAGCACTTTCCAAGACGTAGATTTTGATGGGTCATTATCACCACTCTTTATAAGTCGATGCTACAATCATGGTATCGAAAAATTGCTCAATCATTGGTGAACACGTTGGTATTATTTTCGTGACACAATAGGTTACCATAGTAACACTATGACCTGCTAAAAACACCCTTAATTTCAGCTTTAAGCGCTTATATTTCAAAAACGGCACGGTGAAATTTTTTCTTATTAAAGAATTTTGAAAAGCAGGATGAGATGCAACTTTTGGTAAAGTTTAGAAAAATTCTGTGCATGTGGTTCAGAGCCACCTTAAATTTTCAAAAATTAAAGCTGAAATTAAGGGCGTTTTTGGCAGGTCATACTGTTGCTATGGTAACCTATTGTGTCACGAAAATAATGCCAACATGTTCACTAGTGATTGGGCAGTTTTTTGATACCATGATTGTGGCATCAATTGATAAAGAGTGATTATAATGACCCATCAAAATGTAAGTCTTGGAGTGTGCTCGAAACTGTTTTGAGCCACCTTAAACAAAGAATACTTCTTCACTAATATATGTATAAATTATTTTGGGAAGTTTATAAAAAGAGCCTGCTTTAGCAGAAAGATCGTGCTTAGTTTGCAGTCTCTTGCCGGATTATCACTTAATGGTACAGCAAACAGGCATCAGTAAGTACAGTGTTTAACGCCTGACTTCTTTTACAACACGATTACCTTCCCTTTAGGCTGACCACCAAAGTCCTGTGTTACAGCAGTTGCTATACGTCCTTTTGAAGTCACTGTGATGTCTGGATCTGTCTGGATTCCAGCTTCGCAACGCTTGTAGGTTCGCTCCACAGATCCACTATTGATGTTATACATTGACCAAAGCAGTTCATCGCGTTTTTCGGAAACAGAGATGATAAAAACGTGTTCGCTTGCCCGATGAAATGCTATGCCAACAGACTCGGGAGATACATCAAACGAACGCGAGTGCCGTTTCCCTGCATCCAATACGCGAACGGAGCTCTCCTCTTTAGATTTAGGGCATCCATCCAACACGAAAATACGACCATCAGTTGCGCTGACAATATTCTTCGCATCCCGCAAAATTCCCTCCCCGAATCGATGATCAAACGCACACTCCGTCTCGTAGCGGTACACTGCAACCTTGTCATACATCCCTGTTTCACCGCTCTCCAGCACGAGCACTTCAGTATGTTTGTCATTCGATTTCAAAGCGAGTTTGCGTCCTTTGGACTTGTTTCTCAGCGAAAATCTGTTTTTGAACCCACCGTCCTTGTCAAAGACAAACACTTCAAACAATTGTTCCGGCATGTTTTTTCCCACGTTCTTTGCTGGTTTTTCATGCCAAGCGAGCACATAAAAGTTGCCATCCCTGTCAGTGTCAGCATCAACAGTATGAAACTGAAATGCGCAATCGCTCGGAAGACAGATATAATGGAGGAAACTGCCCCTGCTGTTGTACATTTTGATGTTCGTGCCGTCTAGCACCACGAATTCTCCCTTTGTGTTTGTAGCGATGCACTGTGGACGCCTGAGTTTGTGACCTTCGTCTTCACTCTGATCGCCAAACGACCACACCACAGAAACAGGTTCAAAACCTTGTTCATGCAGCACCTTGTCTATTCTGCCATCACGCAAAACATCAATTTCCTGCTTTGCATTTCTTTCGCTTTCAATTTCAATTGTGGGCCAGATTAAGAGATCTTGAAACACTCTGTCTCCACCGAACGACTGTGCGATATCGAAAATCACGCGATTCACATGACAGACGTACGAGATAATACGTCTTCGGTCAACCTTTTTCAGTTCTTTTTTGGGAGTACGGGTATTTTTACATTCAGTGGTAAAGTCAGCTATAATCGTTTTCATATCATGCATGTCTTCAAGATATCCTTTACAAAACGGCAATGCTCTCGTTGGATCATCGGCTCCTTCAAACAGTTGCGCCATAACCTTGATGTACATAGCTAAAACACAATCCTTCGTTTCCAGAGCTGTATTGCTTAGGGCTAACGCTGCTTGTGTACGGGCATTCTCGAACCTTTTCTTTGAATCAGGACTAAGCCTTACAGTAGCTTGAGAGAGATTTGCCACATCTTCTTCCCTTGATGGTGGGCTTTGGTTAAAATATATTTTCCTTCTTTTGATCGGTAGTTTTGGACTGTCCACTGCATCAAAAGCAATAGATTCAACTCCTTTAAAGTAGAAATTGACACTCGCCCGCAGATTTGTTTGTTTTATTGCATTTAAGCTCATTTTGGTACGCTCAGCTTCAGGCATGATAACGTTTGCAATCCCTCGATCACCTTCATCGCCATGAATCAGACTTTTTGCTACAGCTGTTCGGGCTTGGTTTATCAAAAACTTAACGGGTGTTTTTACCACTTTCGCGACCAGTTCCGTCATGATGATTTGGGTCGAAAATTTCGAGAGCTGAATTCCACTGCGAAACGAATTACATACAGGGATTGTTGCGAGCGTCGTATTAACTTAGCCACCTTCCTGCGGCATCATTCTACATCTTCCACTATAAGCACATTTTACAACCCAACAGGGTGTTGATACTTATGCGACAGGTGCTCTGCAACAAATTGGTTGCGTGTGTTTGGCCGGACCTTGAAATACGTCTTTTCAAATTAAATGACGTTAGTAATTATTTTATACCCTCCAGTAAAATACCGTATATACACTGCTACGTACATTGCATAAATTACATGTATTTACAATTATAAGTTTCTTCAGTCATAACCTGTTCCCACCTTCCAACAGCGAATCCTACTTTGACGGGACTAGTATTTATAATAGTGAGTTTAAGCATGACGTTTAGGGCAGACGGCGAACGGCAAAGGTCACTTCTGATTTTCTATTCTTTTCTTCTAATCCTCAAATAAATCATACAAAAATAGAAAAGTGTCTCCAACTATTCACTGCAAATACAAATATTTTGATTCTAATGTACAGAGAGCTGAAGACAGACGGCAAAAGTTTCATTTTTGCCGTTTGCCGTCTGCCGTGAACGTCATGCTTAACCTCTCTAATAACACGTTATATAGTAAGTTTTCTTCAGAACTTGCTTGCACCGCACACTGATGCACTGTTCCATACAATGCCACAACACGCATATTTCAGGTCACACAGGTGTTTTTCAGAGCTCGCTCACGCCTGCCTTAATTCCAGCAGGCATCTTTACTTTGAAAGAACTGCCAGTCATAATCACACGTTTATATATACTTTCAAAAACACAAATTCCAGCTTGATAAGGGATCAAAATGCTAATACAATTTAGTAACTGTTGAATTTTCCCACTGAGAGAAAATCTTAGAAATGCGTTTACATTAGCAGAGAGAATTTATTTGGTGCCATGTAGGCCACATATATAGACTATGCACTCGTGGGCGTTTTGTCCGTGTACAGCGTTTCGTGTTTAGTCATCAAGCTGCGAAAGAGGTTTCGGTTTTAATTACCTTTG
The DNA here is from genome assembly GCA_019787425.1 of Platygyra sinensis. NCBI lineage: Eukaryota > Metazoa > Cnidaria > Anthozoa > Scleractinia > Merulinidae > Platygyra > Platygyra sinensis. The sequence continues at coordinate 85,598 of JAHPZR010016156.1, read as the reverse complement.
TCCCCAGTTCGTGAAGAGTTTCACGAGCTCGGCGCTACAACAAATCCCACAAATTCAAAAGTTAAACAAAGAATACTGTAAGATCGTCAGTGAACACACGCCATGTTGGATAGAAGTGTTTTAATGCGATATCACGTGATACAACGTAGGCTCGCACTGCGTGCGGAGGAACGGATACTACATCTCTCCCAAACTAACAAAAGCTTGTAACTCTAGCAAAGTTCAATCCGATAACAAAACTTAAATCAACTCTTAAGTTAACACATAGTCTTTCAAATAAGAAGGCTGGCGCCTTTCCCGTCTGGTTCTCGTCACTGCTGGTCTGTCCGCTGGTTGGTTGTGTTCTGCTCCTTGTTTTGGTACTATCTCTGCACCGGGTGGCTCCATTGGCTTCTCTCCATTTGCTGTTGTATCTGGTGGGTCAGGTGGTCCACTGGGTGGAGTCTCCTTTTCTGGGATCTCAATGTCTGGAACTGCCTGTGGTGTTTGCACTTCCTCATTGTTCTCTGCATGGTTCATCAGTGGTGTTGATAACTGCATTTGCTAGCTTAAATTGACTGGCATCTCGGCAAACTGTTCGTCCATCTGTCACACGTCT